>JAJMEC010000072.1:0-16219 GCA_030573955.1 Yamadazyma triangularis | reverse complement strand
CGATACAAAGGCGGTGATTATATATATATATATATATATGTTTTTTTTTATAGGCTGGGACTCGTGATGCATTATAAAATTTAAGCTAACCATTACTTGTTTCTCTTTAAACATCATCAATACCAAAGCAAGATTTGAATTTATTCTTAGCATCCTCTTCTATACAATCACCATGTATAACTTCAATTCTCACAAAATCCCATTTACTTACTAATTTTAACCCTTCCAAAGCCTCAGGTTTCTTGGTATTATTAACTCTGGGCCCCATGAGATAGGACCAAAGCCAAGATTCTGGACTAAGAAATCTTACCCAATACGAATATCCTGTCAAGGGGGTATACCCTTTAGGGAAACCTAATTCGGGACTATACTGCTCCAATTCACCACCATGGAAATTCACCAAGGAATCACAAGTGATTAAAGTCTTACTTGTCTTTTCATACACCACAATTTCCTTGTTGATATGATATGATAAGTAAATGAGTTCCAAATTATTAGTGAAGCCCGGGTCTGAAATATTCAACTCAGAATACTTATTACTAGCAAAAATCTGGTTGGCCATGTCATTAGTAAATTTAATGTCACAGTAGCCGATTTTATCGGATCCAACTAGTTTAGCCTCTGGGAACACTTTTTTATAGGATTTAGCCACTAAATTATGTTGGGCGTTAGCTATTATCACATGAGTAACGTTGAACACGGTTTTGTCTGAGTTCGTTAGCATCTGGAATGCTTTAATTACGGCGTCTCCATAAGGTACTGGTGAATAGACAATAATCTTATCATCATCATATGAAAATGATAACATTCTTGCTCCAAAGTCATATTTGTCTTTTATAGCAAATGGACATGATGTGACAACAACATTATCATTGACCTTTCTGTTTACAGCTTTTAAGGGGTCAGAATACATGGAATACAATAGAATGATTTTGCGGAGAAAAGGGGTTTGATGAAATATTGAGAATTTGACTTTAGAAGTAATCGTTGATGATCTTGAAAAAAGCTGAGCTTATAGAAAAGACTGTCCTTATAAGAAATAA
Organism: Yamadazyma triangularis; assembly: GCA_030573955.1. NCBI lineage: Eukaryota > Fungi > Ascomycota > Pichiomycetes > Serinales > Debaryomycetaceae > Yamadazyma > Yamadazyma triangularis. The sequence goes on along the minus strand of JAJMEC010000072.1, from coordinate 15,176 downwards.
AATTTCTTTTAGGAAGATGTATTGTGTAGTATGTTTGAAGTTTCTAGATTATATAGTCATATGATGAAGAAGCCAATACTGAAAAGGAAGGTAGAACACCCCTGTCAAAGTAGGCAGAAGAAGTACCAAAATTAACTGTATAAAGGACAAAGAAACTCCTTGGAATAATATCAATTAATTGAAAATAGAAGAAGTTCATGGTCCAATATATTACCTTTTGAATCTCTTGGACATTAACTTATTCTTCTTCAATATCTCCACAGATCCTGAAGATGGTGGATATACTATTCAAGTACGAGAACATAGGATTAGGTGTTTATTTTTGTGGATGTTAAACCAGTTTACAGTCAATTTCCGATATCATCTTGTTGTGTTGATTGGTGCCATTTTAGTTGTTAGTATTGTCGTAGTCGGTGGAATCACCAAATTAAATACCCCGGTACAATTTTAACCCCACACTCGGCGAGACATTCACCCGAGACCGAAATATATAAACGTCTCTACAGATCTCCTTTATTACCAATAATTAGTTAATTTTTTTTAAAAAAAATTTCATTAATTCAAAAAATGCCAGAAAACCATCCCGGAAAGAGAATCTGCCAAATTGTCAAATTAAAACCAGAATATTTGGACGAATACAAAGAATGTCATAAACACCTTTGGGATCCAGTTGCTGAAAACTTAAGAAAGTACCATATAGAGGATTACTCTATTAATTATGCTCCTCAATTCGATTTGATCATTTCCACTATGAAATACACTGGTGATGATTGGGAAAAAGACTCTCAAGCTAGTCTGATTGATAAAGGAAACTTTGAATGGTGGGCAATGACTGATAAAATGCAAGAATCATTAATTGAAGGATCTACTGGTTCAAGAGATCCAAAAGGCTGGTGGGTCGGATTAGAAGAAGTTTTCAGATTTGATCATTGATATAAAATATATAGAGACTTTACATAAATCAAATCATTTGTGTTGATTCTAACTTGATTCATTTTCCTATGACATGAATCTGGATCTCACTTCCTCTGCAATCTCATAATTCTTTACTATACGATGTTTAGTGTCTTTAGCTCTTCTCTCTGATTCCTTCCTTCTATTCTCAACAAACTTTTTATGTTTCTTTTGTTGAATAAAATGCATTTTCCTAGCATCGTCAGCCAATTCATCAAGATTTGGTGGTTCCAACTTCGGCATTGGAAGAATAGGCCGTCTTACCAATCGCTCTTTAACAGGATAAGATTCTAATTTAGGAGAAGGTAATGTTTGATACCAATAAGCTGTGGTGGCCCAATCGTCATTTAGATGGTTAGCATGTCCGTGTTCAAGAGTGACTTTAATCTTTTCTTTGAATCTAACGGGATCTACAACATGCCATCTATAACTGACTTGTGTATTGGGGACATCATCTTCATGAATAATGCTTCCATTAAAGGGGAAACAGTTCTTTTGCATCATCCAACCATGGCCTAAATAATCTTCTCCTCCTGTCCCATGTATACTTGGTGGCCAAGCAGGATCATCATCAATCCAAATCATATCATCACCTTCTCCCCACCAAACTCCTTGGAAATGGGTTACTGAATGATTCATACCAACATATTGACCTTGGCCTTTGGTCTCGAGTACAGTATAGTTATCTTTTCCATCTAAATTGGTAATGTTAACTTCATCTGTATTGACTTCAATGTTTGGGCCCCAACCTTTGGTGATAGTTTCTCTTCTCCAATGGGAATGGAAATAAAGAATATCTTTTCCTAAAGGTTCCCGAAAGAGTTCATAATCAATATAAAAGTATTGAATGTATTCCTGATCACTTTGGTTTTCAATAACGATTTTGGCATTTGTATTAAATGGCATTTGAAAATAACAATTCATAGCAGCATCTCCTCCATACTTAAGATTTTGACTTGGTTTAACCGATACGGTAAATGGTAAACTCTGAAAATTAGAAACCATTGAGTTCCCAACACAAAAGAAATCTCCTAAAGGAGCTAAAACACTAGCATCTTCTTGATTATCCCAATAAATTTTAATTAAGATCTTTCTGTAAAAGTCTTCATCTCTGACTTCCCAGTTGGGACCCATGACTTTGGAACATGTTTGAACGAACCATAGATGAGTAATGGTTCCAGGTCCGTTGATATCGGCTATTGTAAGTTCTTCTCCTGGGAGGATTACAAAAGCATCTTCGTTCTTACCTGAATGATCCCAACTTGAGATTCGACACGTTCTTGAATCTTTTTTGTTTGTAAGGTTTGATAAGAGATCAGTATTCATTATTTTCAGGAAATGTATAATAAATTTCGAAATATGTGATAATTTCTTGATTATATATAATGACTATTCTGTCGGAGTTTTGGTTCTTTCCATCGCAAAAGGTAATTAAAATGTGGGGTACATGTAATGAAGTTTTATTGTCCTGAAAAAAAAAAAGAAGATAACCGATTGATATTCCGTCCAGAATTCCGTTGAAAATGTAATGTAATTATTACATACCTAAATTTGTATAGAATTAGGGATATATTACTTGGATATACATTAGAATACGTTGAATCCAAAGTGATCCAGTCTTATACTAGTAGGGTACTAATTAGGAGGAAAAAGTTCTATGCAAGAGGTTATTTAGATAAGTCTAAAATGGTTTGGAAAATTAGTTAAAGTAAGGAACAATAGGTGGCAGAAAAAGATGATTTATTTCTCCACAAAACAGACACAATTTAATGCAATAATGAAAAATGGAACATTAACATTGTATTATCTCCATGGTTCCCCTCAAAGAGTGTTTTTACTTCATTTTGTATAAATTTACATCTTCCTATCTTCAGAAAGGTTTATTCACTATTGATTGGAGGTAGTTTGATACAGAATGACACAATTAGATAATACTAAGGAAAAAACTGAAGTTTTGGAAATTGAGGATGTGGTTGCAAAAAATGTTGATAATCATGAATCCGAGGACATCTATGAGGTAACAGAGAGAGAGAAAAATATGACCCTTAAGGAAGGTATAAAGGAATATAATAAAGCAATTATCTGGTCAGTCATAGTTTCCTTGACTATTGTTATGGATGGCTATAATATTACGTTGTTAGGATCATTATTTGGGTTTCCAAGTTTTAAAAGACAATTTGGTGACGAGCTTCGTGATGGAAGTTATGATTTGACAGCTTCTTGGCAAACATCACTCTCAATGATGAATAGTGTTGGTAATATATTTGGAATTATGGCTGGTAGTTGGTCTGTGGATAAGCTTGGTCATAAAGTATTAATGCAAATCTGTTTTGTTCTTATTATTGGGTTTACCTTCATTCTTGTGTTTGCTAATACTAAAGTTGTATTATTGGTTGGCCAATTGCTTCTTGGGTTTCCTAATGGTGTTTTTGGTGTCATGGGACCAATGTATGCTTCAGAAGTTTGTCCTGTCGTTTTAAGAGGATATTTAACCACTTATACCAACATTTGTTTTATTATAGGTCAATTAGTTTCCCAATGTGTTTTGAAAGGGTGTTCCACACATGAATTCTCTTGGTCTTTTAGACTTCCGTTTGCAATCCAGTGGTTCTGGCCAGTAGTGTTATTTCTCCCCATTTCTTTGGCTCCAGATTCCCCTTGGTGGCTAATTAGGAAAGGTAATCCCCAAAAAGCAAAAGCATCTTACCAAAGACTTTTATCAAATAAATCTAAGATTAACGTGGATGGTGCTATAGAATTTATTCTGCAGACCACAAAGATGGAAAAAGAGTTTCAAGCTGGTGCTACTTATCTCGATTGTTTTAAGGGAGTTGATTTGAGAAGAACAGAAATTAGTGCTATTGGGTTAATGATTCAAAGTGTATCTCTAGGTAATGTGATGGCTTTTGCAGTGTATTTTTTCCAACAAGCTGGGATCTCAGCAGGTGCTTCTTTCACTTTAGGAATTGTACAATATGCTATTGGATTAGTAGGCACTTTGCTTTCATGGGTATTTATGGTGAAAAATGTCGGTAGAAGAAAACTATATTTGGGAGGATTGCTAATAGTGGCAGGGAATTTTTTAATTATGGGGTTTGTTTCTTTAGCTCCAGCTTCCAATGGTGCCGTTAAATGGGTTGTGGCAGTGATGTTATTTTTGGCAGTCTTTTTCTATGATGTAACCGTTGGTCCAATTGCTTTTGCTCTTGTGAGTGAGATATCTTCTACTAGATTAAGAGCTAAAACTATTGGTCTTTCCAGGAACTTATTTCATGTTTGGTCTATTGTCAATTCTATAATTTATCCCTATATGCTAAACTCAACTGCTGGCGATTGGAAAGGTAAAGTAGGATTTTTCCAGGCGGGAATGAACCTTTTAGCATTCTCCTGGGCCTTTTTTAGAGTTCCTGAACCTTCAGGAAGAACTTATGAAGAGTTGGGTATTATGTTTGTTAGGAAAGTGAAAGCTAGAGATTTCAAAAATTATCAAATTGATACTTTGGATGTTGACGAAATCATTGCCAAAGATTTAAATAACAAGCAAAGGAAGCAAGATGTAGAAAAGAAGGTTCTGCTTTGTGTTTCTGGTAATTTGCAGCAAGATTGTCGCGAAACTCAACTTTAAAATAAAAACAAAAAAAAAAAATTCTTATATATTTTTTTTTATAAAACATCAAAAATCAAACATAAAACAAGTACTAAAAATAAAGATAGAAATATTTTCGAAAATAAAACAAAAGTAGAACTGTAGAAACAAACGAGAAAATAAGAATTAAAAAAAAAAAAAAAAAAACAACCGGCATCAAATCAAACCAGCTAATGGTAATAAACCTAAAGCAATGTAAGGAATATTAACAGATCCAGCAGCATTGTATTCAGAAACTGTTGAGGCACTTTGACTTTGACTAGAGTTACCAGTTGGAACAGAAGTCATAGTTGAAGATGTACCAGAAGGACTAACTTCGGCGATATAACCGTATAAATCATCGGAGACTTCTTCACCTTCTTGATCTTTAACATCGTCTAAGACGTCTTCAACTGATCTTTTTGCTTTCATCTGTTTTTTTGTATATCTTTTAGCTTTCATGGTTTTGCTATATCTCTTTTTCTTTTCATTGTCAGAATCGCTGTCAGAATCATTGTCAGAGTCATTGTCAGAATCAGAGTCATCTCTCTTATCCTTTTCACTGTCAGAATCATCACCAGAATCATCACCAGAATCATCACCCGAATCATCACCAGAATCATCACCAGAATCGTCAGAATCGTCAGAATCGTCTCTCTTCTTTAAGGATCTTTTCTTTTTCTTTTTATCTTCGTCAGAATCACTGTCAGAGTCATTGTCAGAGTCATTGTCAGAATCATTGTCAGAATCATTGTCAGAATCATTGTCAGAATCATTTTCGGAGTCAGAGTCGTCTCTTTTATCATTGTCACTGTGAGAGTCATCTCCAGAATCGTCACCAGAATCATCAGAATCATCTCTCTTCTTTAATGATCTCTTCTTTTTCTTTTTGTCACTTTCAGAATCAGAGTCAGAATCTCCATCGGAGTCATTGTCAGAGTCGGAGTCATCTCTCTTATCATTGTCACTGTTTGACTCGTCATCAGAATCATCACCTGAATCGTCAGAATCATTTCTCTTTTTTAAAGATCTTTTCTTTTTCTTCTTATCGTTATCTGAATCATTGTCTGAGTCAGAGTCATCTTCCGAATCAGAGTCATCTCTCTTATCGTTATCACTATGAGAGTCATCTCCTGAATCATTTTCAGAATCAGACTCTTCTCTCTTCTTTAATGATCTTTTCTTTTTCTTTTTATCATTTTCAGAATCGGAGTCGGAATCAGAATCGGAATCAGAGTCATCTCTCTTATCATTGTCACTGTGAGATTCGTCTCCAGATTCGTCTCCAGATTCATCGGATTCTTCTCTCTTCTTTAATGATCTCTTCTTTCTCTTTTTGTCACTTTCGGATTCAGAATCAGAGTCAGCATCATTATCAGAATCAGAGTCAGAGTCATCTCTTTTATCCTTTTCACTATCAGAATCATGGCCTGAATCGTCACCAGACTCATCAGAATCATCTCTCTTCTTTAAGGATCTTTTCTTTTTCTTTTTATCTTCGTCAGAATCACTGTCAGAATCATTGTCAGAGTCATTGTCAGAATCAGAATCATCTCTCTTATCCTTGTCACTGTTAGAATCGTCATCTGAATCAGATCCAGAATAATATCTTTTTCTCAAGGTTTTTTTCTTTTGACTTCTCTTCCGTAAAGACCTCTTCTTTTGATCGTTATTGTCGGTAACATCACCATCATCTTCGGTAGCATCACCATCATCATCAGTTCCTGTTTCAACAGCAGCAGAGGCAGAACCAGAGGCAGAAGCTGAAACAGAAGAAGCAGCTGAAACAGCCAAGGAAGTTTCACTGTCATCATCAGTATCGTTATCCCCCTCGGTATTATCTTCATCTGCACTTGAATTACCATCATTGTCAGTGAAGTAATCATCGACATCGGTGCCAGTTTCAAGGTCAGAAGATAAAGGTTTATCAGGAGAATTTTCATCTCTGTCAACAGAGTAAACAGTGATTTTATCATCCTTTCCTAAATATTTTCTTGGAATTGGAATAACAGTACCCGAGTTTCTAATATCAGTGTAAAAGATTTTTCCATTGACTAAAGCATAATAATACTTAACATCATAATCATTATCATTTTTATAGGAAAATTCAGCTTTTGCACTTTCAGGTAAATTAAACCAACAAATTTCTTCACCTTCACTAGTAGTGTTAACTTTAACTCCACTGTCACTACAGTCAAAGTTAAGTTCATTACCAGCGACTGTAGAAGCTAAAGCCGCTAAAGAGAAAGTTGTAATAGCAGTATTTTTCATAGATGGGAAAATCATTTTCTAAAAGTAATTTTTTTTTTTAATTTTTATCTTTATAAAAGTAAAGAAGAATAGAAATTTAGAAGTTTTTGCAACTATTTATAAAAGATCGATGATTAGATTAACCTAGTTGAAAAGCTCAACCAAGCATTCTTTATTTACTCCACTACTTGAAAACAAAACAAACATCAAAAAAACGTCTAGACCAACTTTGCTAAGCCCGGACTGATCAAAGTCCATCATTATCTTAAAGCAAATTAAGATATTCGGAAATGTGAATGGAAAAGAACATCAATTATTCATTAGCCGCACATTATATACAGTCCGAGATAAATATTTACGATTCTATTTTTAACTTTGAATCAAATCTCAAAGTTGCAACTTTCGAAAAAAAAATACCCCAAATCGGAAATTGGACCTTAGATCTAATATCTACCCCTGAATCGATGACTTCGATTATAATTTATAAATAGTTTAACTGGATAAGGCTGAGTCGTATGTCTACCTAATATGGAAATCGACTCCGACGATGTGGTTCAACCAGTCTAAGTCGTTTACTTTGAACTAGAGATGTAGAGCTATTTCATGTTTTTGGCGCTAGTGCATTTATTGTAGTATTATAATTGTCTTGTCTTTTTATTAATAAATTGAGGATAAAAGTCTAGAACGTGGAATATTGATTATTTGTGGATAGTGAAGATTATCAAGCTAAAGGTTGTATAATTTTGAATTAATCTTTATTTATAGATTTCTATTATTCTACCTGAGAATCAAGAAATATGTTTCCACAATCATAACATGCTGTTTTTGGAGATGACTCAATTCCCATGTTGTCTAATTCTGCATTTACATAACTTTTAACATGTTCACACAGTTTACCAGTTTGTGACGAAATTGGATATGTAGGATGCTTTCAGAGGCCACAGATCCACTACCACTCTCATAGATCTTTCACTAGTGTTCAGCTTTCCTTAGTAAAGGCTCAACTTTCTATATTGGAAACATCCCAGCCTAATGGATTATCGAAATAAGTTTGATTCTGCCAAAAGAGAATTTGATCATCCAAATCAATATTGTTTACTTTAGGAATATCTTGGCTAGATGACTGATCAAACTCATCAAAATGTTCAGGCAATATTTTGTATGCATAAGATATACAAACTTTTGACAATACACACAGCTTGAAACAAGCATATGAGTAATAGCTAAACTTCTTTTGGGTTAGTGTAAGAAAGTGTGCAATATTCTTGATAAGATTTCGACAGATGGCCGCTTCAGTATTATAGTTTTCATGACTTAACCAATCACTCAACCCAAATGAATCAGGGGAATTGAATTTTAATAGAGCATCAAGAATCAGGTATTGATTCCTAGAAGTTTTAGTCATAAAAGTAGCAATGACAGGAAGCATCATCTTTAATGTAGACATTAATCTACATGAAACAAAAAGTTCTAATTCCAGACCAAAAAATAATTTAGAATTTTCATTAAACTCGAGACCGAGTTTTAAAATCACAAGGGATTTTTCAAGACCCAAAGTAAAGTACTCCTTCTTTTCTACCTCAGTTGCAAAGTTCATGTCCTCCTCAGAAGCAATATATAAAATTTGATAAAGAGCATACACCTTGTAGTATAGATCTATTCTTAGAATGAATTCTAATACCTGTTCAATACGGGTTTTATCCAAAGAAGGTACAACATTTGTGAGAGAATACAACTGATAGAAATTTCTAGTAGAATCATAGAGGATACTTTTAATTTCTTGAATCACATTTTGGATTTCCTTTTTCTTTATCACTCTATCTTGTATTTCACCACTTAAGAAAGTAATTATAGTTTTGCTAGAACTGTTCATCAAATTTAAAATTCGAAGAAAACTTGGTCTACAAAATTTAGCACTTTCTGTGTACTCAAGATCATAAATTTCGTTAACACGAGTCAATGGAATAATTCCATGATTAAAAGCCTGATTTGCATCCAAATAGCAGATGAATATCCAAGTTATGTGCCATAAGTAAAGCTCTTTGGAAGATAAATGTTGTTGAGGATACAGTTTGGGGTTTCGATTCAACCCTATTTTTCTAGCACTTTGGACGATAACCAGTAGTATAATATTCAATTCGTAGCTAAAATCATCCCCTTCTGGACAACTTTTGTGGTAAATGAACAATAATAATAATGCATGGACTTTTGTTATAGAAAACTTGTTGAAAGAAACAGCGGCTAGTAATAAGTTACTAGCATAATCAACATAAGTCTTACTTATATATTCAGGGAGATCTTCTGAATCTCCAAATCCGAGATAACCAAGTCTTAACATAATTAAAAACATACCGATCAAATTAGTGTCATTTAACTTTTCGGGATTTAAGATGGAGTAGGATTCTTTAGCCACAACAAGAGAATACAATTCTGTTTCCAAGGTCTCTTTATCTATAAATGGAGCAATGGGACCATAAACATCAAAGAACTTACTGATAAGCAATGCTATAGTTTTAAATGGTGGTAATTTATTGGATTCTGAAAATGATCTAGTTGGTTGTCGTTCAGGAGCCGTTAAGGATACGTTCGGATGACAAGGAAATTTAGAGTCATCAATTTTTACTGTCATATCATTATTAAAATTCAAGAAAAACATAAAAGCTTCAGTATCATGAATCATTATCGTAAAGAAGCTTGTAAGACCTGTGTATACCACATCATCAAAGAACTTTCCAAATCCACTGATCTTGTCCATATTGTTGGTTTCCATAATGGATTCCGGTGTTAATAAACTGGTGATTGTCTCATTTTGTCGATCTAATTTAACTACATATTCAGCCTCAGGTATGTTAAACGGAGTATTTTGGGGGGTTAATATTGTCTTAATATTATTATTGGAGGCACTATCCGGTGTAAAATACACACATTCAAAGGTATAATCCTCTTTAATACATCGTCCACAATAAGGTTTTTTTCTATCACAAAATTTCTTTCTCTTTTGACAATGATAACAAGATTTACGTCTCCCACTTCTCTTTTCGTTCTCTGGCATACTATAATTATGAGTTAAAACTTGAATTTAGAAAATTGATGCTTTATCAGCGGAGTTGATTATCGGAGTCGCAAGTCGGATTCCGACAATTTGCGACACTTTCCGACACTTTCCGCCATGACCTTTCTCATACATTTTGGGATGTCTATAAAAGACTGCAAAATGTCCTCATAAATGAAAGTAACAAAACATAAATGAAACAATATACTTTAATAAGCACTGGATTGACTAACGGATTTGGGAAATTAATTCCTTCAATGATCAAAGACAAGGACCTCTTTCATATATTGCTAGCACGAACCCCAGAAAATGTTTCTGGGATTGATAAATCCAATGTTAAAATTATTAACTGTGACTTGGCTTCTATAAAAAGCGTGTTGGAAGCAGTTAAACAAATAAAAGAGCTTGTGGAAACTGGAAAAGCGCCTCCAGTTAAATACTTCTTGGGTAATGGAGGAATTCAATTTTCTGATAGGGTTCACAAAACAGTCGATGGTTTCGAAACTACATTTCATACTAATGTAATTTCCTACTATTTTCTTTTACACAAAGGTATTATTGATCTTATGGAAAATGTTCCTCATTCTCGGGTCTTTCTTACAGGTAGTGGGGTTCATTATGGTGATAATCATGCACCAGGAATGCCTAAACCCGTCTGGTCTAAAGATTTGAACAAAGTCATGCTTCCAATTAAAGATGAGTCTGGTGATGATCCTACTTCGGGAGTGGCTGGAAGAAGAGCCTACGTTATTAGTAAGTTAGCTTTGATTTACCTCGCTCATAAATTAGCTGATTTGCATCCAAACATAGACTTTTTGGTCTATGATCCGGCTGTTGTTCCAGGTACTCAATTAGGAAGAAATGCTCCTCTTTTAGTTCGGATAATATTCATTATTGTGAGATATTGTCCTTTGTTCTACTTGTTACCTGCAGTGTCAACCACAAAAACGGCAGCCACGAGAGTTGTGAACTCCTTGTTTGCCAAAAAAATGGTTGATAGTGGCAACGTCAGTTACAGTTCTAGAGGAACGTTTGAAAAATCTTCCGATTTATCTTATAATAAAGAAAATGAAGAAAGTCTTTGGAAGGCTTTACAAGATATCTCTGTTTGAGTTATTCGTTTTATATAACAATTAGTCAACATATCAAAGAAAAACTTTGGTATGAACTATTTGAAATTACTGTGTTCTTAGTCGATATCTGATAATAATATAATTTCTTTACGCAACCGAGATCTCTTTTTAGGTATTGCATTGTTTCTTGACATCCCACGTTGGTTCAAAACTATTAGTGCTTATGCCGCAGTCTTGGCTGCAACTTTCTATAAATACTAAATTATTATCCTGTATCCTCTACTTCGAAAAATGTCTATCGAACAAGCATATGCTAACAACTTTGCCACAACTTATGCTGTGAATTATTCTTCCTTCAATGTTAGAGCATTGACTGAGGATGTTTTTGTAAAACCATTACATTCTCACAATGATTATTGGAGACCAGTACCATTATTTTCAGCTCTTCAGCATGGAGTTCAAAGTGTTGAATGTGATGTTTATTCTTTCCAGGATACAGTTAAGAGTGTTAAAACTGTAACCCCTAGTACAAATACTTCTGAGATGACTGAAGAATCTACTGAATTTACTAAGGGAACACTTTATGTAGGACATGATTTGAGCTACCTTAATGAAACATGGACCTTAGATTCGGTGTATTTGGATCCTCTTTTTGCATTATTAGAAAATGCTAATCCTCAGTGGGACCCGGAAGAAACAAACACCTATGATTATAAGCACGGGGTATTTTACGGTGATAGTGATGCTACTCTTTATTTGTTTATTGATTACAAGAACAATCCTAATACCACTTATGAATCAATGAAGAAATCATTAAAGAAATTTAGAGACAAAGATTACCTCACTTACTATGACAACGATAAAGAAGAATGGGTTATGGGTCCTTTGACCATTGTTATTACAGGAATCCAACCAATTGAGTTGGTCAAGGCTGAACCAACAAGATTTGTCACTTTAGATGGAAGATTAAATGAAACTGATTTTGCTAGCTATGAAGAACAAAAGAAGTATTCTATCATTGCAAGTACTTCCTATAGTAAAATATTTGGTAATGACGACTTTCACAAAAGAGAGTTCAATTCTACTGAAATCGATTTGTTGACTAATAGAATTGACTTGGCTCATGAAGCGGGGTTGAAAACTAGAATTTGGGAACATACAAACTTTCCTAAATTTATCAGAGAAAGTGAAAACAAAGCTATTTTTAATGCTGCTACTGACTTTTTGAATATAGATTACTTAGATATTAGTGAAAATTTTTAAAAATATAAGATAATTATAATGCCATAAAAGGTAACCTCAGTTTTCTTGTATTCACATAATGATAAGGAATGGAAAGTTTTTAGTAATGCGACGAAACTAAAATTAATCTTATGAATCAACCATCGATAAAAACCAGTTTGACTCTGGCTAATAAAGTATTGAAAGGATTGCCATGTGGAATTCTCCTTAAGAATGAAAAGGAACAGCCTTCTGGAAGTTTCAAGTTAAGAGGTATAGGAAACTTAGTTCGGGAATCAATTGAAAAAGCTAAAGCCCAAAAGAAGGCAAATGTTGAGGTTTTCACATCTTCAGGAGGTAATGCAGGATTAGCAGCAGCTTATTCAGCAAAGGCTTACAACGTTAAATGTACAGTGGTATTACCGGAATTGGTAAAGCCTTCAATTGTCGAATTGTTGAAGTCTTATAATAGTAAAGTTATAGTATATGGAGAGCATTGGGGGCAAGCTGATGCTTATTTGAGAGAAGAAATTATTGGTAAATTAGATGAATCAGTTTACCCAGTTTATTGCCATCCATTCGATGACCCTTTAATTTGGCAAGGACATGGAAACATGATTGATGAGATTGAGGAACAATTATCATCTGAGGATTTAAAGTGTGTAAAAGGTGTTGTTTGCAGTGTTGGAGGAGGAGGACTCTATAATGGGATTGTTGATGGTTTAGAGAGGTCTAAATATTTGAAAGATGTACCTATTTTGGCGATGGAGGCTAGTGGGGCCCCTTCATTTGCAGAGTCAATTAAACAGAATAAATTAATAACTTTGGATAAGGTAAAAACTTTGGCTACATCTTTGGGTGCTCCTTATGTTTCTAGTAAAAGTTTAGAAAATTACCACTCCCATAAGACTTTTAGTCATGTCATTGACGATAAAGACAGTGTTAGAGGTACATTAGATTATTATGATAATTTTTCTGAAGTAGTAGAACCTGCTTGTGGGGCTGCTGTGGCGTCTATGTTTAAAAATATAGATGCCTTAAATGAATTTGGTGAATTGAAAGAAGATGATATTGTAATTATTATTGTTTGTGGTGGATTAGTAACTAAAGAATCCGATCTCCAAGCTTATAGAGAATTATTAGATAGTACATAGAAAAAAAAAATCTCATTATTTTGTCATCATTTCGCGTGAATCACATTAATTTCACCAATAACATGGCTGATAAAGATAAAAGACTAGAACAGATGAGAAGATCACAACAAAACCTTCGTGTAAAACGTAATGAAGAGTAATAGTCTATCCAAAGAACTTGAAGTTGTTAAAGCAAGAAATAATGAACTTGAAACTCATAGGAATAATATGGCTCTTCTGGTTAAGGATAGCAAAGAATACTATAAATTGACAGGGGAGAAACTCATTCGAATAATGGACCTGTTTCCTGCAGAGGTGGAAGAATCAATTCCACTTAAACAGTTTAGCTCTATATTTGGACTTCAGTATCCAGCATTATTATTAGATGATCAGTGTATTTTAAAGCAAATGTATGTGAGATTGCTAGGGTGTTTTACGAGTTTTGTTTATGACAAGAATGAAACTCTTTTGGGGCTGCCTATTTTTAAATTCTTGCCTATGTATGGACCAAGGATGGTTGCTCAACATTGGGGTCACATGGAGATGATTATTGGTAATGATAGAATACCCGTTTCATGGCTCGATGGTAGAGAATATCTTCCCAGAGATGTTATTGATATAATAGAAGTATTGCATTATGTGGGGAGAACTTTGGATTTGAAAAAATCAGACCGTGAGGTTTTAATGTTTACTATGAATCGACGATTATCAGTTACCCCATTTGGGCCTGTGATGACCCAAAAAGATCTTGATGAGTGTATGTATGTTAGTTATAATCCTGAGAAAGTAGAGTCATTGGCGACTTTTTAGTCAAGAACATGAGTTTTAGTATTCCTCACTATTTTGATTTGACTAGAAACTGATGAACATGAAAACTAGGACAAATTGAAATGCTAATTAATAAAATTGGTAATCTCAATCATATAGGTGTATTATGAAATCACCATGTAATATAAATCACGAACAAAAAGATGAAACAGAAATCATAAGAATCAATAAGAACTATCTCGATTATGATTCAGGAGATAAAGGATCTACTGATACTACCTCAATTGAAAATAAACTATCCAGTAAAAGAACAATACAATAATCTTTTCTTTGGAGCACCTATCTAAGAATGATCAATGACTAGAAATATATCTGAGTTTTCCTTCCGTTATCAGAAGTATATTCTATATAACAGGCTACTTAAAGCTGCATATTGTTGCATAACTGTTTGGGGTCTGAAGAATGGTCACGTCGATTGCAATAATGTGTGAACCGGAGAACACAAAAAGCTTCATATGCTAGAGAATATATAGATAGTAAACGATTTTATGTTGGATAAAAATGTTTCTACTGCTATTACTCCGAATATATTATATGCAGTCCACAAAATCCACCATTGGGACTTCCTAAAAGGGTGCTATACATAATGTGATACATAATGTGATAAATCACCATCCCCTTAATTTTCTTTTTAATATAACTCCTTGTAATTAAATTCTATTATAAGATGCCCACAATCGAAGAATTGTTGCAAATATTGATTGATAAACAGCAAACTGGTAATGATAACATGCAGGCTGGTTTTAATAAAATGCAAACTGGTATTGGTAAAATGGAAGCTGGTATTACTAACATGCAAAGCGAAATGCAAGCAGGTTTTAATAAAATGGAAGCTGGTATTAATAACCTTGATAGTACTCTCCAAAGGTCGCTTGCTCCAGTTGAATCGTTTTTAAACTTAGAACAAATTCAAGAAATTAATAATAGTGTGGAGAATTTCACCTTTAATTTTACTATTTTGTTACCAAAAGAAGGTAACCTTCTGTCAATAGGTAGTTTCCTTCAGCACTATGACTATAATGTGGAAGGGCATAATGATA
>JAJMEC010000071.1:0-109274 GCA_030573955.1 Yamadazyma triangularis | reverse complement strand
TTTTTTTTTTTTTTTTTTTTTTTTTTTTTTTTTTTTTTTTTTTTTTTTTTTCTTTTCTTCTTTTGTTCTCTTCTCTAACGTTGCCTTAATGTAATTATGGTCAATGAAGAAAAACCAATCCTACCTTCGTTGAACTATAATTACTATGACAGTAATTTCCAACCACTGACTAACCTACCACCATTACTGTTTTACACGAATCCAAGATCTGGTCCAAGATCTAGGTCTGTAGGGGCTGCGGGAGTACCAGAGTATCTACAAACTCCTCAGCACAATCCTCACCAATATCCTCACCAATATCCTCAATATCCTCAATATCCTCAGCAAAACCCTCAATCCCAACCTCAACCCCAACATCAACCCCAACATCAACCCCATTTCAGCAACTCTGGAAGCACTTCCAGTTTAAGCTCAGGTAATACTCGAACCACCTCCATTTCCAGTGGTCCCTTTGATACTAATAGTGACACAAATGCCTCCACCTATAGTACTAATGGCCCCAAATATCCCCCTCCTTCGTTGCCTCCACTTTCTACTATAGGCCACGGTTCAGGGATTGACCCCGCGGTGAGTCCAACCGCGATGGGATCCCGCTTGGGTCTGGGGTCTGGACCTGCGTCTGGGCCGGCATCGGGTCCAAGTTCTATTTCTGGCCCCGGCCCCGTCCCTAACCCCGTCCCAAACACCTCCCCCACATCCCGTCTACAATCACGAGCTTCGTACCCCAATCTCGTTAAAGACTCCGAAATCGACTACGCTTCCATTATCAACTACACAGTATCTCCTTCACTAAAACGGAAAAAACGACTGCACCAGGACCTTCTTCAGACTTCTTCTCAACCGACATCTTCTCGTCAAGACAATAAACCTCCACAAAACCATCAACATTACCCTCAACAAAATCCACAAAACCCTCATCCTCATCCTCATCCTCATCCTCATCCACAAAACCAACATCATCAACCACAACACCAACACCAACTCCCCTCCTCAAACAACTTCCCATGTCCTGCTTGTGACAAAGTGTTTCAAAAACCCTACAATCTAAAGTCTCATATGAAGTCACATTCCTCAGAGAAACCCTACAAATGTTCTTTATGTGACAAGGCCTTCGCCAGAAGCCACGATAAGAAACGCCATGAATCACTACATAAAGGAGAGAAAAAGTTCCAGTGTGAAGGATACCTTAAAGATGGTAAAACCAAATGGGGTTGTGGGAAAAAATTCGCCAGAAGTGATGCTCTTTCAAGACATTTCAAGACTGAAACCGGTTGGCTTTGTATTAAACCGCTTTTGGATGATAGAAGCCAAGAAGATTCTCAGGACGTTATAAACAATATCATTGGCTGACTTGTATATATAATTTGTAATATAGATTTGTATTTGTGGTTATGATTTGTAGTTGTTATGATTTGTAGTTGTTATGATTTGTAGTTGTTATGATTTGTATTTGTGATGTTTCCCATTTGTGATCTCTCACAAATATGATCTCACCTTTTGTTGGCTTTCCCCACAAAATACCCTCGTTCCTGTACATACTCCAAGAATTTTAGTACTATAAAAGGAGAGCAAAAGTCACTTTATTTTTTTCTTTAATATTTTATATATTTTATATATATATTTTTTTTTTTCTCCTCCTTTATTATGAGTTTGACTTTTGGTAGTGAAGATAAACTTCCCGAATTACCGGTTCCGGAATTATCGGCTACTATTAACCAATTATTAGTGGCATTGAAACCATTGTTGGCTAGTGATGAGTATTCAGAATTACTTAATGAATCTACTCAATTCATGAACCATGATTTGATCAATCTTATTCAATTACACTTGAAGAAGGCTCTGGAAAATCCTCATCAATCATGTTATTTGAACTCTATAAATGATGAGACCAATCCGGGGATTTATGGTGATTTGAGAGGTGACATTTTACCCCGGAATCCTTATCTTATTCTACAGGAAGACCCTTATTCCAAATTTATGAATCCTCCCAATCAATACCAAAGAGCTGCTAGTCTTATCAATTCGTCTCTTAAGTTTATTATAAGTTTACGGGCGGAATCTTTGAAACCCGATTTGACTCCTAAGAATTTAAACCCATTGACTATGAATTGCTATAAAAACTTGTTTGGAACCACCAGAGTCCCCGACGTGTTTGATAGTAATTATCAGCACATATCTATTAAAAAGTCCAAAACAATCAATGATTCTAATCACATTATTATTGTGGCTAATAATCAATACTATATGTTGCAGGTATTGACGGATATGATCGATGATGGTTCCAATCAACAGATTATCTTTAATGATTTTGATTTATCGTTGATATTGAAAGAGATTATCGATGAAGCTGATACCATAGATGATATCGAGTCTATTAACAATGCCATTGGCTCTTTAACTACTCACAATTTCAATTACTGGAAACTTTCTCGGCTCGAATTGATGAAATCAAATGCCAATAATTTGGATATTATCGATAGTGCTTTATTCATGGTTGTATTGGATAATAATTCTCCTCAATCTGATCAAGATAAAACTACTTGTATCAGTCATGGAACCTCTCATTTATCTGATGATAATATCCAAACTGGTTCTTGTACTTCAAGATGGTACGATAAGTTGCAATTGATCATTACCAAAAACTCGGTAGCTGGTGTGGTTTGGGAGTCTACTTCCATGGATTCTACCGCCATATTAAGATTCATTAGTGATATATATACTGATTCCATATTGAAATTAGCCAAAAATATTAACGGGATTGAATACAGTTTGTTTGGTAATGGAGAAATTCAATTTGTATCCAATAAAATGGACAAGCCAACTTACAGAAAACTTATCTTTAACCAAACCCCGGATTTACAAAAATTAATTCATTTGGGTGAAACCCGGTTGGCTGATTTGATCAATCAACATGATTACACTACTATGACTTTAAAGTTTAATACTGATTTATTAAATCGGTTTAGTATCTCCGTTGATTCTTTCTTACAGATCTGTTTACAAATCACCAATTATACCTTGTATGGGAAAATGGTAAATACTTTAGAGCCAATCACCACAAGAAAGTTTAAAGATTCTAGAACTGAATTAATTCCAGTACAAAACGATGAAATTAGTCAATTGGTTAAACTTTTCATCACCAATTCTACCAACTCTAAAAAATGGGAACTTTTTGAAAAGTGCTGCAAAATTCATAATAAGCAATATTTGGATGCCATGAATGGGAAAGGATTTGAAAGACATTTGACCAGTTTATTACATTTAATTAAAAGACCCAAAACTATGGAATATTTGAATTACTTAAATCGTGGAACTGGTATTGACCCTCTTCCTAGCTTTGATGATATTCAGAATGCTTACATTCCAATATTATCTAATCCTATTTTAAATCGGATTCTTTCCCCAGAATTATTGATATCTAACTGTGGGAACCCAGCATTATATTTATTTGGAATACCACCAGCTATTGACCAAGGATTTGGTATGGGGTATATCATTCACAAGGACAAAGTGTTGATCACTATATGTTCTAAATTCAGACAAAATCAACGGTTTTTCGATACCTTTACCAAGATCACCAATGAAATCAAAATGATTCTTGTTAACCAATCAAACTTTTTGATCAACTTAAACCAGGATAATGACTACAGAAAGTATGAATTGAATAAGTTGAGAATTGAAAAAGAATTGAAAAATGTTGATGTTCAATCTCCTTCCACTAAACATCCCATTGAATTGGCTATAGATCAATTCACTATTCCTTTGCAAGGAATGCTGTTGGAAGATATTCAAAAGAAATCAGAAAGAGATTTTGTTTCTGGTAGTGTGAGTAATCCTGAATCCGAGACTTCTTCAAGGTCTTCCTCTGAGTTTGATTACTTAGGGGGATACGGATACTTTGACTTTGGAGAACTTGATTCAAGAAACAGTCAACTCCACAACACAGAGAGTCTTTTAAACAGTCCTCGTAGTGTCAGTCGGACCCAATCTTCGACGAATTTGTTCACCAGTGCAAAAGATTTGGATATAAGGGAGAAACAGACATTAAATGAGAAGATTAGAGAGAAACTTGGAACTGATGAAGATACTTCGTCACCTTCACCTTCACCACGAGAACCAAGGCCCAAGGGTCAAATAGGACGGTCATTAAATGTGGAGTAATAGTGAGGTAATTGAATTGATTGATATTGATTATTAATAATTATTTATTATTATTATTGCTATTTATTTTATTATTTTATTGATTATTATTTATTTATTTTATTATTTTATTTATTATTTATTATTTATTATTTTATTTTATTATTTATTTTATCTATTTTATTATTTATTTTATCTATTTTTGCTTCTTTGCTCTTGCTCTTGCTTTTTGTTCTTTCTTCTACTTTCCTTCATTGCCTCTTCTCTATTTCTTCTCTACTTCTCTTCTCTGCCTCTCTCTTATCTTCCTCACTTTCTTATCTTTCTCTTATCTTTCGCAGTTTTTGCAGCAATGTCTTTTTACAGATTACCCCGGAGATAATGATTCGAGAACCCAAAATACGAATACGATCTATAATGTGATCTGTAGTACGATCTGTAATATGATCTATAATATTATCTATAATACGAGCTGTATGATCTACAGTGACGTCAAAAAACTATAAAAAGAGGCAATTTTCCCTTATTTCCCAATAATTATGACATATTCAGATTTAGAAGAAATTCCATTAAAAAAGTATCAAGAAGCTGATGCCGGCGATGGAACCAGAAGAGAAGATCAATACTTAGAAGGAATTCATCTCGTTCTATGTGTTGCGTCAGTGCTTCTAATTGTGTTTCTTTATGCTTTAGATCAAACAATTGTTGTTACTATGATTACTGAAGTAGGTAATGAATTTGATGCTTTTGATAAGATTGGTTGGTTAAGTTCGGCTTTTTTTTTACCTACAGCTATACTTGCACCTAGTTGGGGGCAAATCTCTATAGCTTTTGGTAGGAAATGGACCATGTTCTGTTCGGTGATAATCTTTGAAGCCGGGTCATTAATGTGTGCTTTGGCACCAAATATGAATACTTTAATTGGTGGGAGAGTCATTTCTGGTATTGGTGGAGGTGGAATCCAAGGAATGGCATACATTCTTGTTACTGAAATCTTCAAAGTTAACAAAAGACCTTTAGGATTGGTGTTGTTTGGGCTTGTGTTTTCCGCTGCTTCTATATTGGGACCTATTATTGGTGGTGCTTTTACTTCAAACGTTACTTGGAGATGGTGTTTCTATATTAATTTACCCATTGGAGGCGTGGGTCTTGTGTTGTTTTTTATTACTTTCAACCCGCCACTCCCTGACCATGATGTCATTGACCAATTGAGGACCCTTGATTTCGTAGGGTCTCTTCTAATAGCGGCTGGGTTATCTATATTCTTGATGGCTTTAGGCTTAGGTTCTGAAAACATGTATGAGTGGAATTCTGCAACAGTAATATGTTGCTTTGTTTTCGGAATCATCTTTTGTATTGGGTTTTGTGTTTGGAATTTTAAGTTCTCCACCAAACCACTAATTCCTGGTGAAGTGGTGAAGTCTTTGGGGGTTTCTTTCAATGCTGTATGTATGTTTGGGACTTTTGCATCCTTTCAAGGTGGACTTTTGTACATGTCGGTTTATTTCCAAAATGTTAAAGATAGAACGCCTTTAAATACTGGTTTAAGTATGCTTCCTATGTTGATAGGAGCATCACTTTTCTCCATAATAGCTGGAGCATTTATAAAGAAAACCGGATTTATAAAGCTAGTGGAGGTTTTCGGAACCATTATGCCAATGGTGGGGTTTGGATTATTAACATTGTATGATGTTGATAGTAGTAATGGAGCCATAATTGGACTTCAAATCCCAGTGGGAGCAGGGCTTGGGACTCTTATGCAATCGATAATTATATCGTCACAAATATCAGCGCCTAAAAACCCTGGAGGGTTGATTATGGCCACCACGTTTATTGTATTTGGACGATGTCTTGGAGGGGTTTTGGGGTCTTTATTGTCTACAGTGACATATAATGCTTCATTTGAAAGGATTCTTAATGATGCTGTGAAGAACTTAAAAGATCCGGATATTATTTCGGAATTGCTGCAATATGATCTAAGTAAACTAGTCCAATCTACTGACTCCATTAGTCAATTAAGCAATTCCAGTCAAAGATTTATTAAAGTGCAAATATCAAAGGCAACTATAAATGTGTTTTATGTAGCATTGGGGTTTGCAACAATTACATTTATTTCGGGATTGTTTACGGCGAATAATAGGCTTCCTAAGGAGAAAGATATTGAAGATAGGCGGAGGGATGAGGAAGTGGTTGAAGGTAAAGACATGGATGAGGAAATGGATAAAGGAATGGATAAAGGAATGGATAAAGGAATGGATAAAGGAATGGATAAAGATAAAGACAAAGAAATAGAGATTAAAGAGACTGTTCGAGATATGGAGAAAGTTTAAGGTACGGATTGAAAATGAGATAAATATGAGGAATGTTGAAGAATGTTCGAATTATTTGAATTGTCTCTTCAATTGTCTTCAATTGTCTCTTCAATTGTCTTCAATTGTCTTCAATTGTCTCTTCAATTATCTCTTCAATTGCCAAATTGTCTCCTTAATTGTCTCTTGTAAATATTTCCATTTTTCAATATAAACTGCAACATATAGTCAATTGACTCAATTGACAACGAACTGAGTATTGTTCATTTTTCATTTTTCACTCATCTCTCATCTCTCTTCTCATTCCTCTCTCATCTCCTCTCTCTCTCCTCTATCATCACTTCTCATTTCGCACTCTATTCTCTATACTCTATTACTAAGATGAAGCTTCCTCTTTCAGGTATAACAAGGCTTTCCAAGTCTTTTCTTGAAATAAGAGGCCCCGATAGTGCCAAGTTCTTGAACGGATTGGTCACAAGTCGGTTCTTGCCTAATGTGGTAAAGAAAAATCAATATACCATTAATGATATGGAGTTCAGACATGACTATTTGAACAAGGTCATTGATTTAAGCCAGAACTGGGGGACTTTCCATGAAGATATATATGATCCCGAGAATAACATCACCATAGGAAGAGATGGAATCAATTCACTTTTCATGAACTCAAAGGGAAGAGTCATTGCTGATTGTTTTATATACAATAATCCTTTAGTCAGCAATGAATTGAATATCGAACCTAACTATGTTATAGAAGTGAATCAGCCTGTGGTGTCGAAGCTAAAGATGTTGTTGGGACTCCACAAACTCCAGGCGAAAATCAAATTTAGTGATGAAGATGGTTATCGGACATACTATTACTATAACGATTCCGTTGAATTTGATGAATTTCTTGAAGGGATTCAAGAGACTTATTTCCGAACAAATACTCCTCAGGAGGCTTTAGATAGTTGTTTAAAGTTCTTTGGCGATGAAAGTATCTTTAATAACTCGGCTCTGAGGTCTATTGTGGGGTTTGCTATTGACAATAGAATCCCCAACTTTGGTATAAAAATTGTTACCAACGACTCGGTAGACAATATAGAACTGTTGTTTAGTGACAGTTTTAAAGCCCAGTTTGACATTTCACAAGTTTCTGAAGAAATTCTTGATGATAGGCGATACTTGAATGGGTTATTTGAATCACAAGATGCTCCATCAGACTACCAATTGCTTCCCTTTGATATGAATTTAGACTATATCAATGGACTTTCACTCGATAAAGGATGTTACGTGGGTCAGGAATTAACCACAAGAACCTACAACAGTGGTCTTATTCGGAAACGTATTGTTCCAGTACAATTTTTCCATTTACTGGAAGAAATGCCTCATGATGATAATTATTTGGATTTAAGTGATAATGATTCCATTATAAAGGATTTAACTCAATTAAATCATGCTAATCTTAGCAAATTACAAGTTCATACATTATTTGAATCAGAATCAGAATCCAATAAAGATCAAGAAAATAGTTCCAGTCCTTTTGGTTCTTCACCATTTGCATCGTCTAAACCCGTCAGAAAGCGTAATACTTCTGTTGGGAAGATCATAACCATCAATAAAAACCTCGGTTTTATGCAGATCAATTTAAATGAAATTGAAAATCGGTTCTTTAAGGTAGAAGTACCTGATCTAGACAATGGTACTAGAGCTATAGGGATCAAGGCCGTTAGGCCTGACTGGTGGCCTGAGTAGGTGGAGTGACCTGAGTAAAAATTATTATAAATAGTGGTATATGAAGCAATATAAAGCTGTATACATAACAAGGAAAAGAACAAAATATACATAAACCACTATAATATCAGCTATAGGTCTAATACCGCTGTCCCCTCTCTTATATTTCTCCTCACCACTTTAAACCGTAACACTCTGGGCGTGTGGCGTAGTTGGTAGCGCGTTTGCCTTGCAAGCAAAAGGTCACTGGTTCGAATCCTGTCTCGTCCAATTTTTTTTCCAATCCTCCATTTTTTTTTGCAACAATTCTTCTTTATCTCTACATTTTATAAAATCATCATAACACATACATTAATTAACCTATATTCTACAAGTTTCTTTTCTATTCTTTTCTTTTCGTATAATATATACATTAATGATGTCTTTTTAAATCATCAATTTCATTAACCAAATCTTCAATATAT
This sequence comes from Yamadazyma triangularis, assembly GCA_030573955.1. Lineage (NCBI taxonomy): Eukaryota > Fungi > Ascomycota > Pichiomycetes > Serinales > Debaryomycetaceae > Yamadazyma > Yamadazyma triangularis. Next base: position 100,651 of record JAJMEC010000071.1, on the reverse strand, counting down.
TTGGAAGCCAATTCAACCGTAGTAGCTTTAGATGGAATTGCAACTTGATCATGGTAGTTCTGAGGAATTAAAGTTCCTAAAGCTTGAACTGCAGTATTCATTCTGTTTCTTCTCCCTTGTTCAGCTAATTTATGAGAAGCCTTTTTAGCAGGAGGTTTTAAAGATTTATTTGAATTAGGAGAATCATCAGGAGAAGAATTTAAAGAAGATCTTTGAGAAAGTTCATCATTAGACTGCTGTTGAGCCAATTTCCCCATAGTAAATCCCATTAATTGAGGTGAAGTATTACTAGTATCACCATCCAATTTATCGAGTTTTTTAGTTTGTGGGGGAAGCATTGGAGTAGTTGAGCTTGAAGAAGTAGCATTTGTAGCCCCATTACTATTGACTGAGTAAGCAGAATTAGGCTGATTAAAGGAAGATTCTGGTAACTTATCAAAGGAAATTGACGGAGATCGTTTAGTCTTTTGATTATTAGATTGAAGTATAGGAGTTCCATGAGGAGTTCTTCTTTTATAGGCTTTTTTATCATCAATAGTAGTGTAAGGAGAAGAAGAAGGTCTTCTTTTATCACTTGGTTCAGCATTTAAAGCTGGAGACGTTAAAGGTTCAAAAGAAGCCTGAATTGGATTAGTGTGTTTTTGACCGGTTTCCAAAGGAGTAACACTTGGAGATACCAAAGGACTAAATACAGTTTCTGGTTTAATATTGTTATTCAGTTGAGACAGATGATCAATAAAGTTGGTTGATCTATTGTTGGTATGATAATAGTGTTGTCTATTGTAGGATTTATCATTTTGACCGGGTAAAACCGGCGAAAACATGGGTTTATTGGATAAATGGGATTTGTTAGCCATGATATTAGGAGTATTTGACACTGATTTTGACGGCGGAAAAGCAGTAGAAGACTCTGGGTAGTAATCGGAAAGGCTTTGGCTGTGTTGGTGGTGGTAATGGCGGTGACTTTGAGGTGATAGTTGTGACAGCAGGGGTTGGGGTTGGTCATTAAGCGGCTGAGGCTGTTGATATTGAAAGTGTTGTTGATTGTGTTGGTTTTGTTGGTTTTGTTGGTTTTGTTGGTGTTGTTGGTGTTGTTGATCGTGCTGATCACTTTGACCACTCTGTGGCTGCTGCTGGTCAACATTCAACTCGTCAGGTAACATAAAGTTCAAATTATCAAGATTAAACTCGTCTTTATGGTTCCCATCATACAAATGAGATTCAAGTTGGTTTAACAACATATGATCATTATCTTTATCATTCGTAGGCGACAACGTCCAATTATTGTCCATGATCAATATTGACACGAATGACTATAGTTGGAAGAAATAGTTGAAATGGGAAATATCAATAGGAAATATCAATAGGAAATAGTATTAATTATACCTTATAATTAAGGTTATTAACCGCTTATTGATGTTAAATTGCTTATAACTTCAGCTTTAACTTGAGAAATTATTACTCAACCAATGCCAAAATTTCTTTACAATGGAGAGAATCCACAATAAAGTTTTTACAACGATTGACGACGACTAAAAGATCCAAAGGAATACAAAGATTGTTACCAAAAAGAGAGACACCCCACGTGGATAATAAAGGTCAAGTGATGATAATAGTGGACGGGACACGACGGCGATGATAAGGCTGTGAAGGGTCTAGTGGTTGCACGTGATATGGCACGTGTGATTGTCGAGTGATTGTCGAGTGATTGTCTTGTGATAGAGATAGTGTTAGTGATGGTGTTATAGTGTTATAGTGTTATAGTGTTATAGTATTATAGTGTTATAGTGTTATAGTGTTATAGTGTTATAGTGTTATAGTGTTATAGTGTTATAGTGTTATAGTGTTATAGTGTTATAGTGTTTATAGTGTTCCTGTGTCTGTGTTATGTTGTAGTGTTCTACTATTATACTCTCATTACTACTCTTATATACTTTAGCACTTTACTTTTCTTTTACTGTTATAGTGTAGTGGTATAGTGATAATTCTATAATATAGAGTTGTACAGTTATACATTTATACCTTATTATGTTAAAGTGTGATGATGTTGATGTTATAATGTTATGTTATAGTAATATAGTAATATAGTAATATAGTAATATAGTAATATACTATTATACTATTATACTATTATACTATTATACTATTATACTATTATACTATGACTATTACTATTACTATTACTATTACTATTACTATTACTATTACTATTACTATTACTATTACTATTACTATTACTATTACTATTACTATTACTATTACTATTACTATTACTATTACTATTACTATTACTATTACTATTACTATTATGGTCTTAGTCTTTATTGTTATAGTGTTATACTATTATACTCTTATACTATATCACTGTTATAACAATTACTCTTTCACTTACACTATCACCTTTACTCTATCACCCTTTTATCCATTCTTCATTACTTCTATTACTGTTACTCTTTCTATATTACTCTTTTCCTCCTATTTACATTCAAATCTTCTCCTTATCGGCCTCCTCAGCTATATACTTCTTACTCTTAATAATAGTATTACTAATATTCTTTGTCTTTTCAATAGGTTCTCCTTTAATTATAGCTTCCATTTCTTCTTTAGTTAATGTTTCATATTCTAAAAGCCCTTTAGCTAATCGATCCAATTCTTGTTTCTTTTCTGTTAATAATTCTCTGGCTCTAAGTTCACTATTAACCAAAATCTTTCTAATTTCTTTATCAGCTAAATCTCTTAAATTAAATGACCAACTTTCCCAATCATCACTTAATTTTATGGGTCCAATTTCTTCACTCATTCCAAATGATAATACCATAGCTCTAGCTACATTCGTAGCATTACTTAAATCACTAGAACATCCACTGGTGACATTTTCTTTACCATGAATCAATTCTTCAGCTATTTTACCTCCCATACAAACATCTAATCGAGCAAAACATTCAGTTTTCGTCATATCCACTTTATCTAATTCTGGTAATTGAAATGTAATTCCAAGTGCCCTTCCTCTAGGTAAAATTGTAGCTTTATAAAGGGGTGTGGCTCCTTTAGAATACATAGCCATAATTGCATGTCCTGCTTCATGGAATGCTGTATTCATTCTACTTTCTTCCGTAATAACCATCTTCTTTTTAGCGGCTCCCATAAGAATTTTATCTTTAGCCCATTCAAAATGACTCATATCTACTGCTGGGGCTGATAATTGTGAAGCATGAACGGCAGCTTGATTAACTAAATTCATTAATTCAGCTCCACTTAATCCTGGGGTTCCTCTAGCAATTATTGAAGGATCTATACCTTCCAGTGCCTCAATATTCTTCATATGATGTTTTAAAATATCAATTCTTCCTCTAACATCAGGTAAATCAACATTAACTTCTTTATCAAATCTTCCGGGTCTAGTTAAAGCTTTATCTAATGATTCTGGATAATTAGTAGCACCAATAATAATGATTCCTGTGGTTTGAGAAAATCCATCCAATTCAACTAATAATTGATTTAATGTTTGTTTAGCATAAGCTTGATCTTTAGGGTTTCTTTTCCCTCCAATAGCATCCAATTCATCAATAAAGATAATGGCTGGAGATTTGTCTCTGGCTTGACCAAATAATTCTCTAATTCTCTTGGCTCCAACTCCAACGTATAATTCATCAAATTCTGATCCTGACATGAAGAAAAATGGAACCCCGGCTTCTCCTGCTGTGGCCCGAGCTAACAAAGTTTTACCCGTCCCTGGAGGACCAGTCAATAAAATCCCTTTAGGCAATTTACCACCTAATCCCGTGAACTTTGATGGGTCTTTTAAGAACTCTACTACTTCTTCTAATTCAGCTCTGGCTTCATCACATCCACAAACATCGGAAAACTTGGCTGTGGATTGACTTACATCAACAGATTTATCCACGACTTCAGTATTTTTGAAAATAGTTCCATTTTCCACCAAATAATTAAATCCATTCATGGCTCCATAGGTTAAAAGTCCTACCGGAATTAACCACTTTAACCATCTGGTAATGATAGTAAAGATACTTTCACTAACAACTACATGAACAGGTTCATATTTACTTCCAAATCCCGAAGATAATCCATTAAAAGGCATTCCTGCTCCCATCCCATTGGCTTGGGCGGCTAAACTTCTTCCTACTTGTTCGGCTTTACCTTTTTTACCCATTTTATTCAACGCTTCCATGTAAATTTGGGTTGCTTCAGCATTGGTAGCAATTCCTGGGGTTTCGTACCGTTGAACCACTAAATGGGGGTAATTATTGTGTAATAAAGACTTGTAAAACTCGGTTTGAGCAGAAGCATTCTTTACATCACTATTGGCGATTTGTTCTTGTGATTGTAATAAAGTTATAGTGGAACTAGAAACAGAACGAATATTATTGATTCTGGCATTAATAATAGAACCACTTCCTCTATAACGTAAGGCCGTGGTTCTTATATTTCTTCCAAACCCTAAAGAAATCATAATGAGTGACGATGAATTTGCCTGCGAGAAAAGAGAAGTGCGAATGAATGGAGAAGTGAGAGAAGATTTGAGAAGATTTGAGAAGTGAAAGAATTGAAAATTGAAAAAGAAAAGAGTTGAAAATTGAAAAAGAAAAGAGTTGAAAATTGAAAATTGAAAAAGAAAAGAATTGAAAATTGGAAAAAATAATTGAAAAATATTTTATTTATTTAATTTAATATTTTTATTTTGATTCATTTCTTTATATTTCATTTCTTTCATTTCTTTATATTTCATTTCTTTATACTTCATTACTTTATTGTATATTTCATCTCTTTATACTTCATCTCTTTATACTTCATCTCTTTATACTTCATCTCTTTATACTTCATCTCTTTATACTTCATCTCTTTATACTTCATTCCTTTATACTTCATTACATCATCTTTATATTTCATCTGTTTCTGTTTCTTTATGTTTTAGTAATTAATACTTCATTACTTTATCTTTCTGCTTTATCTTTCTGCTTCATCTTTCTGCTTCATCACTTTATACTTCATTTCTGTATATTCACTTTATATTTCATTATTTTCTATTTCATTTCTTTATATTTCATTACTTTCTATTTCATTTCTTTATACTTCATTTCTTTATCTTTCTATTTCATCTACTCAATTACTCTCCATTATATTCCTTTTCTTTATATACTTCTTTATCCTTCATATATCTTTCTTATCTCCCTTTATAAAGTACTCCATTTCCTTTCTTAAAACCCCCCTATCCTCAAATCATCATACCTCTCCGTACTATCCACCGTCAAACTATGTTCATTAGCCAAATGTAAAAGACATATAAAACAGAAACTCGTTGACAAATCCTTCTTTTCTTCTGGACTATACATCTTACTAATAGATTCCACAACCTGAGTAAATGTCTTTTCTGTTGATGGTTCTTTTTCTTCATTTTGTTCATCTTCTTTTTCCTTCTCTTTCTGCTTCTCTTTATCCTTCTCCTCCTCTTCATCATCCTCCTCCTCCTTTATTCCTCGCCAAAGATTATCCTTTAATAACTTAACATTAACTCTTTTAGCTATTCTGGAGAAATTCACATACTCTGGTCTAGCTCTTCTATTACCAATAAGCTTATTATCTCCTTCTTTTTCTGCTTCTCCTTCATTATGTCCTTGTAATTCATCATTGAAATCTATTCCTCCAAAAACATCTCCATCTTCTTCTTGTTCATAATCCTGATTGATCTCATCAAATTGGGCTTGGTGGAATGATGTCATTCTGTCTTGTTCATTGTATTGATCAGCAAAGAAATTCTCATCGGTTAATGCATTTCCTGGTTTCTTAGGGATCTTAATGTATTGAGAAATAGGATTGTTTGGTTTCAAAAACAAGTTTATAAGTCGAGTAGAATTATATTGAATATCTGGTGGTAATAATGTGATATTTTCCTCTAGTTTCTTAGTTATATTACTATTCTTGACTGTATCAAAAAGCTTATCTTCATCTTCGATTTCTTGTTCTTCATCTTCATCTTCCATGAAATTTATTATTGTACCTTCTTTCTTTCTGGGTTTGGTCTTGGCTTTGTCGTTAGTTTCAGATTTAACTTCATTATTGTTGTCATTGTTATTGCTTTCAGCAATCTTTTTTGATTTCTTATAAGCAGTGACTTTCCAATGTTCTGGACCTCGCCAATTGGATTTCATGGTTTCATCAAAATAAGCCATTAGATCTTGGTCCAAAATCTTCTTATTGGCTTCAACTTCATATTCATAGTCTGGTTGAGCTTCATCATGTTGTTGAATTGATTGTGAATCATTAAAATCATTACCATCATCATTAGCAAAGTTATTATCATCATAATCACCAAAGTCGAATTCTTGTTCTTCTACTTTAGTGATTGAACCTTCATTATCATTATCGTATAAATATTTATTGTTAACATCACCCAAAACGGTTTTAGCTTGATTGATATCATTAACCACCACTTTTAATTGATCCATTGAAGGACATATAGCCATTTCATCCAATGGAAGTTGAAGTTTATCATCGGTTTCTGATCCAAGAATCATTGTCAGCAATTTCCCAAGATTAACATTAGTATCATCTTCGTGATCTTGGATTTGTTTGTCTTCTTCTTTGACACGACTATTAGTGGTAGCATCAAAAACCACTCTTCCGTTCTTATCAATACTTAAAGTGTTAAGTAATAAACTTTTAGCCCCACCTTCATCAAATTCCGCCAAAGCCTTTTTAAATAACGGATCAATAGCCAATTCTTGGTCTAATTTTTTAACCCTAATAGTATCAAAATCAACCAAAGTCGACTCCAAAACCCGATTTATCTTACGTTTTCTTCGAGAATCTTCACCGGCAACTTGATCAGCATCATTGTCTTCACCATCATCCAATGGTTCATCATCTTGATCATCAGGATTGTTATTATTCTTAGTGGCTAATCCACTCAATAATTTCCCAGTTTCAGTAGCTACCGATTCAACTCGACTCAGATAAATCTTAACACAACCATCTAAAGTAGCAGAAGCTCTTTGGAAATTAATATTATCACCATCTTTTATAACATTCAAATCATGGAAATAATCAATCAAAGCAAATTGCCAGGAATTCTTAGAAGTGATTTTATTCTCCGTAGACATTTTGATCCATTCTTCAAAATTCGACATAATGGTGTTTCTATTTGTATCAAAATCAATACCATCTTCACCAATTGAAGTGTTGGCGTCATCATCACCTTGAGTAAACAAATCACCTCTATTAGAAGCTACGCGTTTTGATTTGGAACCAACTCTTCCAGAAATGACTCTTCCTCTATTAGATAAATCTGCTAAAGAGGAGACTCTGGAGCCGCTGTGATCTCTTTGGCCACGTTTTTTAGCCGTAATTTCTGACATGGAGTGGAGTAAATGATAAACAAATGAGTAATGAAATGATAAACAGTGAGAAGTGAGAAGTGAGAAGAAGTGAGAAGGAATGAGAAGTGAGAAATGGAGATAGAAAGGAAACACAAATGAAGAATGAAGGAACACAAATGAAGAATGAAGGAACACAAATGAAGAATGAAGGAACACAAATGAAGAATGAAGGAACACAAATGAAGAAAACAAAGAAAATAGAAAACGTATAAAAGGATTTGAATGTCTTGAAGGTTTATTTTATACTTGGAATATGAAACAAGAGGAGATAATATGAGACATATGAGACAATATGAGACAAGATATGAAACACAAAGAAATGAGATATGATGTTTCAGATATTGGAAGTGTTTCATATGTTGTCTCATACAACATATGAAACACCATATGAAACACCATATGAAACACCATATGAAACACCATATGAAACACTCCCTAAACACTCCCTAACACCTCCTATCACTCTTCTATTACTATATAAACTACTCTACCTCCTATTTATCCTCTCTATATCCTTCTTCAGTATCACTAATCCATTCCTCGTACTCTTTCCCACAGAATTAACCTTAAGTCCTCTATCCCGGACTCTATTAGGTCCTGATTTACCTGTTCCTAATCGGTCACTAGCAAAGGTAGACCCTTTTCCTGCAGCCAAATCTCTTAATTCTCCTCGTTTAACCTTGGAGAGAACGGTACCTGCATCTTTAGCTTCCTTTTCGTATTTTTGTACCTTCTTCTGTTGGGATTTGATCATTCCTTTTCTCATAGCCATAGGCATTGATTCAAGTTTCTTAGGCATTCCTTTATTGGATGAATTAGCCGCTGATAAGTTTCTTAAACGGGATGTTAACGCTTTGGCTCTTGATTTCCCTGTTGGGTCTTCATAATCCAAAGTTTGCATAGTTAAATCGGCCCCAGAATGGCCTTGATTATTGGCAAGAATATGAGACTCTTGAAGAAGTCGTTGAAGCTTGACGTCATTTTCAAGGTTATCTTGGTCTTCTTTTGACGTTTTTTGCTTTTTGGATGAAGGTTTTGTTTGGGATTGTTTCTGGTTTAGTTCTTGAATGGTAGGAGCTCTTCCAGCTCTGGCGAGTTTTTGATCTTTTTTGGAGATTTGAGGTGTTGGAGTTTCAGAGATGGTGACGACTTTTGGAGGTTTTGTGGTGGAGGTGGAGTTGTTATTGTTATTGTTATTGTTATTGTCACTTTCACTATCACTTTCTTCACTTTCTTCACTTTCACTATCATTTTCATCACTTTCTCCTTCTTCACTCATCTCATCGCTTTCCTCATCACTTCCTTCATCACTTCCTTCATCACTTTCACTCATTTTCCTCTTCTCTTTTCCCTTTCCCTTTCCACTTCTCCCTTTCTCTTCTCCACCGCCCCAAATATCACTCAAACTCCCAAACTGGGCCTCAAAATGCCGTCTCTGGGCTTCCATATACTCATCCATGTTAGTTCCTTCTTCGCACTAAAATTCACTTTTCACTACCATGACTCGCTTTAGAGGTTGTATTGATATCCACGCCGGACAGGTCAAACAGATCGTGGGGGCTTCGTTAAAAGAGGATGATATTTTAAAAGCCACAAATGAAACATCCACAAACAAAACAAACACAAACACAACCACAAACACAAACAAAACTAAAGAAAACTTTGTGTCGACAAAACCATCATCATTCTACGCCGAACTCTACAAAAACCACAATATCTACGGATGTCATGTCATTAAACTCGGAACCAATCCCGAAAACGATAAGGCGGCCAAGTTGGCGTGTCAAACTTGGCCTTATCACCTTCAAGTTGGTGGTGGAATCAACGATACTAATGCTTTGGTATGGTTAGATGATTATAAGGCTTCGCACGTGATCTTAACCAGTTGGCTCTTTAAGGACCTTCAATTTGATTGGTCTCGGCTTGAATTGATATCGAATAAAGTGGGTAAAAGTCGGCTTGTGGTGGACTTAAGTTGTAGACAAGTTTTGGGACCAAATGGGACCAAATGGGTGGTGGCAATGAACAAATGGCAGACGCTTACGGAAGTAGAATTGGGACCAGAGTTTCTTCAACTGGTGTCGCGGTACTGCGACGAATTTTTAGTTCACGCGGCGGATGTGGAAGGACTCTGCAACGGAGTGGATGAAGAATTGGTCGAGCGCTTAGGTCGGTGGTGTCCTGAGGGTTTTGCGGGAAAGATTGTATATGCTGGAGGAGCTAAACTGAAGGAAGATTTAGCTACGGTAAGGAGATTAAGTGAAGGGAAAGTTGATTTAACGTATGGAAGTTCTTTAGATATATTTGGGGGGAAGTTAAGTTTTGAGGAGGTGGTGAAGGTGTAGGGAGGGGGAGATAGAGTTAGGGAAATGGATAGAGTTAGAGAGACACAGATAGAGTTAGATAAACAGAAGATCATATCATTGTTGAGGTACTGTAATCAATTGGTACTGTGATCATCGTTTATAATAATATAATCATTTGTTTTATGTGATGATGTGATATTATATAATGATCTTATGATATTATACCATGATCTTATATCATGATGTTATGCTCTTATATCATGATCTTATGCTCTTATATCATGATCTTATGATCTTATATCATGATCTTATGATCTTATATCATGATCTTATGATCTTATGATGTTATATTAATATAATCTCATATAGTTATGTCATATGGTTATGACATAGTGTTGTTATACTCTTATAACCTCATCATAATCTTATAAAACTAAAATCTTGTTCTTATGTTCTTTCTTTTTATATTATAATCCTAATGTTATGTTTTATATTACTACACTTTTTTGTTTCTCCACAGAGAGAGACACCTCTTTTCTTTAAAGTGTCTCAAGAGAACTTTCTTCTCTTCTCTTCTCTTCTCTCTTCTCTCTTCTCTCACTTCATTGGAGAAACTTCTCACCAACTCGAATCCCCATACCCATTACCATACTCTGCCACCGGTGACTGCTCTCCTGGTGACCGTCCATAAGTAGTAAATCCTCCTGAAGCCGCATTATTAGCCTCAATACTATCCTTATTTAACTCCACCGATATCCCCGCCAACTTCAACTGTAATGTCTCTATACTCTTACTAAACACTAAATTAGGAGCTAAATTCCCTACTGTTTCCACATCAAGATAAAAATTATTCGGTTTGGCTTTGTAATCAAAAGCAGCTTCAGGATCTGGTGCTTCTTCCCATTCACAATTTTCCGATTTAGGCCATTCACTTTCAACTGAATTCTCGTGCCAATAATCAGTATGACCTAATTTATTCCAAGGATCATATTCAAATCCAATGGCAGCACATGGTGACCATTTGGCGTGTTCTTTAGCTATACCCTTTTTGGCAATACACGTCAACCGTAATTCTTGATGTTTTCTTAATTTACAAATTAACGATCCTTTCCCTTGACGGTCTCTAATGACAGGATCACCTAATTGGGACCCATTTTGAAACTTGGCCAAATCGGAGGCGTAAATATTCATAGTGGAATCAGAATCACATTTGGCGGCTAATTCAAGTTTCACCGAACATTTATTACAATATTGATCACATGTACAATCCCGAGAATATGATAAATCATCTATTCCTTCACTATTTAAAGGAATCATTCCTAAACGATGAGAAATGAATTCATCAGCTAAAACTGAACTATTAACATCAAATTCCACCAAATCTATGGCTAATGTAGGAACTTCGGCTAACATTGTTCTTCTTAAAGCGTTGGCTACTGAAAGATCCACATTTTTTAATATGAAGTCCACATGTTCTTTATCGGTTTCTCTTATAGTGACGGCGGGGCCTTCGTTGTCGACGTCCATGAATGAAGTGAAAAGATGATTGAAAAGTGAAAGTTGAAGTGGAAGTGAGAAAAAGTGCGAAAAAGTGCGAAAAAGTGAGAAAAACAAATTTTGGTGTACTGCATATAGATCATTCTCTCCATAACTTCACCTCTCTTTTTCTCCATCGATAATGGTTCTATTGACCTGGTATTGCAGATTTCGCTTATTACCCCTATGTTAATTGTCCTGTCCCATTTTCAGTAAATTTCATCACCATTTACCCTTTTTTTAAAGGGCCTTAAACTGTTGACCTTCGTGTCCTGCATATAACCCGGTGTCAAAATCCTATTTTCCCATCACCAAAATCCATTATTATTTCATTAATAAAACCAACTTTTCCCTTAATGCTGCTTCCAATTCCCGATTTAAGGTTTGAAAATACATTTCTAAAGTCACTTGAGAAGTACAAAACTGAAGAAGATGAAGTTCCGAAAGATCCGGTATCAATAACACCATCTATAGTGATATATTGTGTACTTAAGGATCAGGTATTGATGCCATTAGTGCAAGGATTAGTGTGGACGGGGTTATTTATTGTGTGTAAACCAGCGCTTAATGCTGTGGTGAGACATGGAGTGAAGATGGGTAGTTATTTGAAGGTGATGATAGGGGTGGGGGTAGGTCCTAGGGCGGGGGTAGGTGCTGTAGGTTCTGGCCCAAGGTAGGTCCTAGCCCAAGGTAGGTCCTAGTCCAATGTCCTAGGTCCTAGTTCCTAGCCAGAGTAATCTATAGTATAATGTATGAGTTTATGAGTAATAGAGTAAGAGATTAAGAGTAGAGATTAAGAGATTAAGAGTAGAGAAGAGAGAGAGTAGAGAATTGTAGAGGCTATAGTTCAGTCCACGTGACTATCACGTGTCCCACACGCCCCCTCCACGTGACCATTGCTTATCCCTTCTTCTCACTTCCCTCCTGAAATTACTCTGTATGTTCTCTAGACGGAAGAGTCGAACCGGTCACAACACGGCCTACACTGGAGTAAACTATTACACAAACAATCAGAATCAGCCCAATTCCAATGCATTAGCTGCTGCTCACACTATAGGAAATGGATTGGCGAAACCCCCTTCGGCAACCACGGGGTCCAGGACCAATTCCACCATATCCCGGTCACCTTCGGTTCAATTCCAGCCGCAAATGAGGACCAATTCTGTGTTAAAACGAAGTCTGTCGATTAGCGTGAGGTCCTCGGCGCCTCCGGGACAATTTGCTGGGTTCGGGTCCCCAGGACCTGCTCTGGGTCCAGGTCCTCTGGGTCCTCTGGGTCCAGGTCCAGGTCCAGGTCCAGGTCCAGGTCCAGGTCCAGGTCCAGGTCCAGGTCCCACAGGTCCTCAGGACCCCAATAGAACATCAATGGCCGACTTGAAATTGTCTTCCGAAGGCCCTAAAATGGTGAAAAAGTACATCCCAACACCAAACGGAATCAAAGTCATTGAAGTCCCTCAATCCAACATGGATAAGGAGATTGCTAGGAACAATTCCATGAGATCTGGAACCAATATTCCTCGTTCTCCGTCCATGGGATCCATGAAGAGAAGACTGTCGCTTCAAAAACCGGGTCTGAGACAATCCAGTTTGCTTAAAGTGTCACCAAAGTTGCCTCAGATGAATGAAGATACTGTGGCTGAGACTGAAGAGAATGATCAAAGATTACGGGAATTACAGGCTAAAATTGACCGGGAAAAAGAGATTCAGAGGAAAATAGAGCTTAAACAGTTGGAGTATGAAGAATTGAGAGCCAAGAGAGTGGCAGAGGAGGAGGAGGAAGAGGAGTTGTCTAAGGCCAAGGAGTCTAAGGAAGAGTCAAGTTACACTAATGACTACTCCAACAACAACTTCAATTACTCCCAAAATGGATTAGGAATCAAAGAATCAACGCCAGGATCAGAAATCAAAGAATCAACACCAGGATCAGAAGATGATCCTTCAAAGTATGTGGAAAAGCCTAATTTGGCCGATATCAATACCGTTGATGCTGATGATAGTAGATTACTTACACCAGGATCATCTATTCACTCAGAAGAGTCATCAGATCCATCAGAACCAGGAATAGATGCTTCTAATGTTGTTGTGGATGAGTTAGAGACTCTGCATATAGATCCGTCAACGATTAAAGTGGATGAAAAGGAAGATAAGGATGAAAGAAACAATAAAATCAATGAAAGAATTAAAATCAATGAAATCAATGAAAAAGATCAAAAAGATGACATCACTATTAATGGAGATGATGATTTTGGTATTGAAGAAGGAGAATTTGATGCTGATGATACTCCTAATCTTAAATCAGGACCTACATTTGACGTTACTCCTAGTATTATTAATGGTGATGGAGACAAAGTCTTTGATAAAGGATTTGATAAAGACTTTGATAAAGGCTCTGACGAAAACTTAAAAGCACCAGCACCTTTTTACACCACATCTTCAATGGAATCGGACGAATCACCTTCAAAACCTCGAAAATCGGCCATGAAAAACTCATCTTCCTTCTACAGCCCTAAAAATGGTTCCGCTCAACCTCACACCGCCGCCAGAGATGCCTACGTTTCATTAACCACCGCCGAAAACACAAAACTTAACTCCAAAGTCTCCGCTTCTCAACTCAACGATTCCCAATACGGAAGTCATCAGTATCCTTCTTCCACTTCCATCAACAAAAGAATGTCACAAACATTACGTAAACCTCCAAGTCAATCTAATGGACTTGCCACAAAGACATTAAGACCACATTCTATGCAACCAGAAAGTCGTGGTGGATTCATGGATGGTAATGCTCAGCCGGGTAATAGAATGAGTGGACGTCAACTTCGTGATAGAGGATCAATGAATATTCCTATTCAGAATCAAAATCAGTCTAAGAATAAGGCGGCAGAGCTTTATGCTAAGGCGAATTCCCGGCCTTATTCGACATTTACACCACGGAAATCTTCATTTAGTAAGGAAGAGGATGTTGAGGGAGGAGGACCAGGGCCACAGAGAATGCCACAGGGAGAAAGACCTCATAGAACGACGTTAAGAGATATGATTCAGGAGCAGGGACAAGGTGGTCACGTGCAGGGACAAGAACGGAGTCAAAATGGTCAACAGAGTCAGGGACAGAGTCAGGGACAGAGTCACTTTGGCCACGGCCAAAGCCAAGGCCACAGCCAAGGCCAAGGCCAGAGCCACGGCCAAAGCCACCTCCAACCTCACCACACTCTCGACCCAAACCAAAATACTCCCCACACCCCTACAAAACCTTCTCGTTTCAATGATTCTGATGATGAAATCTTTTCTCCTGATAGTGCATTTTCATCAAGAGTTAATGATACTATAGAGTCGAAGCCTCAAGCACCTCCACAACAACCTCCACAGTATCAACAACATCAACAACCACAAAATCAACCAGAAATGTTAACATTAAGAGATATTAAACAACCAAAACAAAAAGAAGGTAAAGAAGGTAAAGAAGGTAAAGAAAAGAAAAAGTTTAGTAAATTAAGAAAATTGTTTGGAAAGAATGTGGGGAGATAGAGTAACTATAAGAACTATTTAAGAACTATTTAAGAACTATTTAAGAACTATTTAAGAACTATTTAAGAACTATTTCAATATCTTACCTATTCAGTATCATTACTCACTTAGTTACTATAGTTTTGTAATCACTATCAACAAGTAGATATATGTAGAACAATGTATAAGTAATAAGATTAGTGTTTAGATATGATGGATAGTGTAGATAATCGGATACAATGTAGACCCAATGTAGACATATTTATAGACATTAATAGTGTATAAGATAGTGTATTAGATGTAGTTTATAGTGTATTACTACTAAACATAGTCTATTACATAATGTATAATCTATGATAATCAGATAATCTATACAATGTATAGACAATGACACAGTTTATAGACAATCTACATAGTATAGTCTATATATCATTTATTAGGTATTAGAAATAGTGTATTACATAGTGTATAGTGTATTAGATAGTGTATAGTGTATTAGATAGTGTATAGTGTATTAGATATAGTTTATAATCTATTAGACATTCTATTAGACATTCTATTAGACATTCTATTAGACATTCTATTACACATTCTATTAGACATTCTATTACACATTCTATTAGACAATCATCTATTAGATAATCATTCAATCTCTATCAGTTAATCAGTTAATCACAAAACCTATTACACAATCAGTCAATCTCCATTACACAATGTATAATCAGACAGAACGGATAATGTAGATAATCTATTAGATAAAGACAATCAGACATAATGTATAAGATAATGTAGATAATCTATTAGATAATGTAGATAATCTATTAGATAATGTAATCACTCAATCAACTCAATCAACTCAATCCCTAATTCCCTAATTCCCTACTCCTAATTCCCTAATCACGTCTCAAATTCAATCAAATTATTATCAGCATTCGATTTAGCTCTTTGTCTGTTTGGTTGTGGTTGTTGTTTCTCTGGATTCTCTGGCCCTGGCTTCTGTTCTACTTCCTGTCCTAATAAATCTTCTCTATCAACATCATTAATGGAAATAGCATTATAATCATCATCTCTGTCTTCTTCTTTATCTTCTTTATCTTTATCTTTATCTTCTTCTTTATCTTCTTCTTTATCTTCTTCTTTATCTTCTTCTTTATCTCTTCTATCTCCTCCTTTATCTTCTCTACCTCTACTCGTTGCTGCTGAATCCATTCTTCTTCTTACCTCTGTTGCTACTGCTCTTCCATCGGCTAAAAGCCCATCAAACATATCTCTTATATTCCTCATGGCATCAACCTTATTCCCTACTTCTTTACAAACATGAATTGATTGTTGTAATGTCTTACTAAAGAATAATTCATACGTTTCATCAGCTAATATAACCATTCTAAATGTAGGTAAATTAAGATACACTGGAGTATTGGGGTTTAATGCTGCATTATGTGAGATCTTATTGTCTTCTATAGCTAAATCTTGAATCAAAATCTCTTCTTCTTCTGGTTGTGCATATTCAAAAGCTCTTTGAATAAAAGCACTTGCTGCTGAAAGATACCTTTCTGATTGTCTTGATTCCAATTCTTGTTTATCGATGTTGACGTGATGAGGGATATTGAAGTTGTTTTGATCTTGTTCTTTTTGTTTCTCTTTATCTTCTTTCTGTTCTTTTTCTTCTTCTTTCTGTTTCTCCCCCTCCCACACCTTATCAGCTATGGCTCTTTCTATTTCCTTTTCCGTTATTTGATCCAATAAAAGACAATCTTTCCATGATGATGTAATTGCAAGTAAATCTTCTGACATCTTTAACATTCCTTCTCTATCAACTCTATTATTATTATCGTCGTATAACTCAAAGAAATTCGACATTGAAGCCATTAAATCTGGTTCCACTAGTTTATTAATCCCTACTGCCAATTGTGGTAATGTAATGCAATCACTATCTTTTTCCCCCCAATGTGTAAACAACCGATACAAAAACGTTCTAATAATCCCAATATGATCTTGTTCTAGATCCGGTCTTATCCAATCACAAATCTCTGACATAAACCGATAAAATGCTTCAAAATCCATAGAATTCTTTCCACTACCAATGGTGACGTTATACGACTCCACAATGGAGTAGAATCGATCGTATAACGTACTTAAGTCTTCTGGCGTCAAGTTAGGCGTTTTGGGGATATTTCTTAGTTCTGTTCTTTTAACAAACGTAGACACATTCAGGTAAATGGAATCTCTATGTTTAGCACCATGTTTGTCAATAACGTCATCATCCACGGTGGAAAACTCCTTAAACGCCGTCACAAGAAGCTCTTGGAACTTGGTGATGGCTTTATACTTGGGATTAGGTGATTCTGGGTGTGCTGAGTGATCTAAGGTTAAAAAAAAGTTCTTCAACACTGATATAAACATTCCATCATCATCTAATTCAAGGAGTTTCTCTCCATTAAGCTTTAGAATCGCTAATGCCACTTGGAACAACGTTTTCCGTCCATTATGAAAGAATACGTCCAAGATCCTAAATGCATAAACTAACGGTAACGAATTAAGATAAAGTGAAAGAAACCATGGAAGTGAAACTACTGACAATTGTATATCGTGTTTAGTGATGTGTTCCCATAGAATCGGCATTGTTTCTTCCACTAATGACTCAAATATCCGTTGATCTAAGAGCGTTCCATACATAGTTTTGGAGTAATAACCTGGAACCATAGTTTCACACAACGTATTCAAACACCAAAATGCTTGTTCTTCAGACATAAACACTAATAATGCTGCCAGAACAATGTTCATTGCTTGACAATAACCGACTTGAGGATTCTTCCAAGAATAAGCAATCAAAACCCGACGAAGGCGGTTGATTCCTTCCGGGTTTTGGTAAGCGGAATACTCCGGTAATGATCGATTAAGGTCTTTTTCAATCTCCTCAATGGCTACAGAATCTTTTCCTTCATTTACAGTTAAAAGATGATGATATTCTTCAGGATTATCTAATCGATAATACATAGAACCACAGCTTAATTCCCAGATTTCACCCCGGAGTCGGTTCGGTAAGCCAACTCGGATCAATTTGTGAAACATGGGGGTTTTAACAAGTGATAAATTACGTCCATCAGCTCGAAAAAGGTCGAACCAAAGCTTCATTTTTGACTTATCTCGGCTTTGTTGAGGATTTCCTGGGAATTTAAACTCAATTCCAAGACCTCCAGGAGGTACTTCATCCACAGATTCACCAGAAATATGATTTTTAGCTAAAATGTATTCAGAATAACACGTTTGAATAAATGGTTGAAGTTTCCCAATATTGCTAAGATTTTGCTTCAAACAAAGCTTTAATTCATGAGCAAACTTTTCACTTTCAGAACGAACTCCTATCAAATATACCATGATTTTAAGCTTACTATGAGTAGTTAATGCTAAAGCTAAACCAAAAGAACTCGTTGGTAATCGTTCTACTTTCTTCACTGTTGACAATTGTAAGTTAAAAGAACAATTTCTGGCATCATAAGCATCCCAAAACACTAAGAAATGAGGAGTTAAGTAGATTTTCCCCTGAGGATAACTGGAATAATCAGAAGAATTGGTGTTTAATGACTTTATAGAAACTTCTACTGAGGATTCTTTGATGATTTTTTCATGAGAAGGAAGGTGATTTTTTTTACAAAAACGAAGATTTCGTTCTGAGGAATCAGTATTTCTTTTTTCAATCACCTGATTGAAAGAATTGACCGCTTTGTCCCTTAGGGATTCAAAGAAGGACATGAAGGAATGAAAGGAAAAGGAATTTGGGGTTTAAAAAAGTCGCGATATTGTCAAAAGAGTCACGTGGTTATAGTCATGTGATGGGACTCTGATTTGGTCGTGTGTGTATATATATATGTGTGTGTGTGTACCCAAAACTACTCCATATCACTCTTATAACCTCTTTCAATACATCTACATCTTAAAACTACCCAAAAATATCTCTACTCCATTACACTTTCTATATATAGAAAGAATAATTCCTTCATTATCATTTGTTAAAGGTTGCGAAATTTGATAAAGTCGTGTGTATGTCGAAAAGTCTAATAGTTATTATATTTAAAGTTATGGTGGTTGGTTTTGTGTTGTAAGTGGTGGGGGGGATTTTTATTACCTTTTTCTACATGCCTACCAATTTATAGACTAAAAGAACTGGTTTTAATGTGCTTTTAAGGGAGTGGGTGTTGGTGAGGTACGCGTACTGCATATAGCAGAAGGGCTATTCGGTTATAAGTGGGTCGTGTGCTACCCTCTTATTACTACTCCTTCTACTAAATGTTCTACTTACTATTTTTTGTTTATAATTTATCATTGACTTCTCTTCATATGTACCTACACCACCACCAACTCTCAACACAATCAAACAAATTTTGGTTACTTTTGAAACACCCCTTTTCTACTGACCTAAGCGTACTGCATATAAGATCATATGTTCCTGGTTCGTTTTCCTGCATATACCCTGATCAACCCCTTTCTATACAGTATTCATTACTACATTACTATACAAAACTATACAAAACTATACAAAACTATACAAAACTATACAAAACTATACAAAACTACTCATCTCTTTCAGAATCTCCTTGAATTATGTCATATAATTGAGATTCGAGTCTATGGTTATGTTTGTGAACTTGATCATTGTCATTGTCATGATTATGATCATGATGGTTGTGTTTGTGTTCATGATGGTTGTGGTTGTGGTTGTGGTTGTGTTTGTGTTTGTGTTTGTGTTCATGATCATTATCTTTGTCATGATCTTTGTCATGATCTTTTTGAAGATCCAGAACACTCGTAAATGACCCATAATTCTTCACTTGTTGCAACGGCTCCTTCAATAAACTTCTTTTTCTCACTTTAAACTTATTTCCAATGATCTTTCCTGTATGATTCAAGATAATCTTAATAATATCCTTACGAAGACGAAGAATAAAGTCTTCACCAGACCATACTTTATTGTGGTAACCAATGGAAGGAATGTTTAGGGTTAAATTGTGAACGTCAATGATGTTAAGGTGATGAGGAGCTTTAAAACTCACCACGAGTTTAGTGGATTCTACTTCCACTTTAACCACAGAAATGTATTTGGAAGAACGAGAAAGAATAAGGGAAATGTCGTCCTGGGGATCGTGGTGGGGGTTATGTTTGTGGTACCATTTTTGGGGTGTAGTGAACTGTTTGGGGAGATTTTTAGGGAGCAGTTTAGGGAATTCTGCTGAGAGGGAGGAACGAGTTGTTTGGGAATCGGTTTTAGAGTCGGTGTCGTTATCGGTGCCAGTGGCGGTGGTGGTGGTGCCACTGGTACCGCCACTGGAACTATTCGCACCGCCACTGGAACTATTCGCAGCGCTATTTGCACCACTATTCCCACCACTAGTCGCCCGCGACGGAATAAAATGTCTAAAAATATTATATCGTTCCCTTTTGTCGCGCTCCCCGCGCTGAGGAATGTCGTATGAACTATCACTAATGTCGTCATCAAACGTATCAAAAGAAGTCCTTTCCTCTTCTTCTTCCTCCTCTTCTTCCTTCTCCTTCTCCTTCTCCTCCTCCTCTCTAGGAAACACATACTCAAACAACATCTTCGCCGTACCATAATCCAATTGAATCCTCACCGGCTGCATCCTAAGCTTCGCCTGCTGCATTATCGGTATCCCTCCCACGGGGTTAAGCATGGTCCACGACATTTTCACCATAGCTTTGGCGCTATCTCCGGTGGCACTATCTCCGGTGGTGCTATCTCCGGTGGTGCTATCTCCGGTGGTCCCCGGATCTCCTGCATCCACCACCGGAGATAACACCTCGGGATAAATTGCCCCCTTTTGGAGATTAAATCCCTGAATTATTCCTATATCCAATTCATTCATATTACTGCCATCAACGGTGTCCAAACGGAGTAATTTGGAGTTGGCCAAGGCAAAGTCCACTGTGGGGGTTCTAGATTCGCCTAAAACGTGCCAAATAACTTGATCCACAAAAATCTGCCACATTCGGGACGTAGATTTCGATGCTTGAAGCTTTTCCAGTCGAGTTTTAAGGCCTCTCATGATCATAAAAAGCTCCAATTTCCGTTTTTCCAACTCAAGTTCCAACTTCCACGACATTTGTCGTTCTGTTTGGGTCAAAGCCACGGTTTTGTGGTCTAATTTTAACAATATCTCTTGAAACTCTCTTATTGTGTGTTGTAAATGTTTCACTTTGTGATCAAGTCCATAGAAGTCTTCTCCATCTGCTAATGACACTACCTTATCTAGTCTGTTCACAAGTGTATTTGTGTTCTTTCCTTGAACCAAAAGGTCGGTTATTAAGTAATATAACGTAGAATACTGTTCAGAATCAGCTGTAATCACCATTTTAGCTACGTGTAAGTTAAATCTATTCCGTTCTAACTTATTGGCGTTGACATGGAGAAAGTTAGGTCGAGTAAACCTCATTCCCATGTTACTTCTTTCCACCACAAGGTGATTTTTGTTCCAGGAACTCTCATACATCGACTCACATTCGACCCAAGGAGGCCAATTTGTAGCCAAATGTTTGCCTTCAAAGCCATAGGGGACTTCTGATTCCACTTTGTAGTCATCTTTGGAGAACACGTAGAGTGCTGATTCATTAAATACTCCGCCATAACGGGTTTCTATGGTGTTAGAAACCTCATCGTCAGAGACTTGAGGAATCAGTTTGGCATTAATATCAAGGATTCTTAGTTCCAAGTCCTGGGAAACTATCACGGCGGCTGAGTCGAGGTTTCTTTGACTTACTAATTGAACTTGTGGATGAATAAGCTTTATAAGGAACTTATTTTCTTTGAATTGATTAGATTGGTCTATGGATTCTAAGTGATGGTAGAAGAAATTGATCATTTCCTGACACTCTGGCGGTGATTGGGAGAAGAATTCTTGTTCTAGGTCGACATCTTGGTAGGAATTGGAAGTTTCTAGAGTGGATTTGACTAAAGATTCCACTAAATCCACAGCTTTTTTCGTCATAAAGTACCGTTCGGCTTTGTAATTCGACACAAGACGAAGAAATCCGGTAAAGATATCTCGTATACGATTATCCCATTTGAGTTGAAGGTTATGGATGAGGAAACGGTTGTGGAAATCGGAGGCCGATGAGTCGAGAAGTTGGATATTTTGGGACGAGGAATATGATTGGGGGCGGGAGTGGGCGCGGGAATAGGTCGAGCCGTGGGAATATGTCGAGCCATGGGTCGTGTGAGAAGATGTTCGCGGCACCAAGAGCCGCGAACCGTCGACCGATTGTTCTGCGGAGTATGGCGCGACAGAATCCGACAGTCTAGACCCTTCGGCCGAGAGCCTGGCGCCTTCGGCCGAGAACCTAGATCCTTCGGCCGAGAACCTCGACCCATCCACAGACTCTCCCGCCGAGTGCTGCGACGCCACCGACCTCCGGTCCAAGTCCCTCGTCCCACCCGCCGTCAACTTATCACGCACAGACTTCAACACATGAATTCTCTCTCTCGCCAACTTCACTTCCCCCTTCAATTCATTAACTTCCCCCATTACTTCCTCCCTACCACCAAGTCGACCTATTCTCGCCTCGTTTACCGCCACGTCCTCCTGCAATACGTCGAGGCGCGCGCTAAGAAGCCGGTCCTGCGTCGACTCCGCCGGGTCGAG
The DNA here is from genome assembly GCA_030573955.1 of Yamadazyma triangularis. Classification (NCBI taxonomy): domain Eukaryota; kingdom Fungi; phylum Ascomycota; class Pichiomycetes; order Serinales; family Debaryomycetaceae; genus Yamadazyma; species Yamadazyma triangularis. The sequence continues at coordinate 78,262 of JAJMEC010000071.1, read as the reverse complement.
CCCCATACTACAGTTATGAGACGCCTCACCACCAAATGGATACTCATCGTCAGCATCATCACCCGGGAATTCCCGCATATACGTCGCCTTGGGAGTATAAAAGAACGGAATTATTACCACTTTCGGGTTTGGCGAAAGCACTTCCCGAACTTCCAAATCCACAAAGTCTTCATGATCAATCCACCAGGACTCGTGGTCTAAGTTATTATTCTTGCCATTAGACCGAGGCGCCGATGACCCATTAGTTCCCGATTCGCTCTCGCTCCACGACCCGGAGATAAGGTTCTTAGCTACCCGGGCCTGGATGGTTTTATCACTGAACTCGGCTGTAACCAACCGGAAATCAGTGTCATCAAGTCCGATTTCTGCCTGGTTCATCTTAAGATGCATAGTGTTGGTTTCCACGTTAAGTTTGGCGTTTCTGGTGGTAATCATCTGCTTTCTTTGGTGTAAATCAATGACACATCGAGGGGATTTGGCCTTAAGTCCGGAGAACGTCGCATGGTTGCTGTTGTTCCCCGATGTGTGCATGTAGAGATCGGACACGGTGAGGTTTTCAAGGATAAGTTGGTACTTGACGGTGAACAAATGGGTGGAAAGTTTGGTCAGATGTCGGGCCTGGGGGTCGAACGTCACGTGATTTGCACGTGTTTCCAATCCCGTGCTTTTCGCGTGCTGGTCCACGTGATTCTGCTCTTGACCACTTCCCTCCTCTTCAAACAACTTCCCCTGTCTTATGGGCAACGACACTCCATTAGTCAAAGTATCCCACCAATATAAAAAGTATTCTATAGTTCTCGGGGTTAAGTGAGTTTTATTCGAACAATTCCCCTTTTTGGAGCTTGATTCCACGGATATAGCCATGTGCACATAATCCGTCCGGAAATGAGTATACGAATCAGGATGATAATCGAAATAAGGACTAGTAACAGTTACGTCATAATGGGGGATAAAACTTGAAGTTCTTTCTTGATTTCCAGAAAGTTCTGAAGCCAAATCATCAACATTTCGTTCAAAAAGAAGTCCTAAACGCCATTTAACTCTCTCATCAGAACTAAGCATCATGACTCGTTTCTGGAACTTTTTTGACTCGGCTTCAATATCATTGGTTGTGTTTGTGAATTCATCATAAAATAGACTCCAGGATTGTTTTTCTGCCACAGAATAGTTGGGAATTGCTAGGATAAAGTCATCACTATCTAACATTATAAACTGTTTAGGATCAGAAGTTTGGTTAATTCCTAGTTCAACATTGTTCTTCCAACAGAAAGCAAAGCCGGCATTATGACCCACGAGATCATAAGGGTTCATGGAGCTCTTTATGTGAAGACATAATTCATTTTTGATGTTAAATTTGATGTTTCCATGGACTAAAAGTGCCATTTTATCCCACCATCCAAGAGGACTGTCATCTATTTGAGGTTTAGTGAACTTATCAAACGCTGCTGTCATGGCAGAAAGTCCTGCTTGATATGATTTACACCAACTTATAACTACAGCTTTTTCACTATCAATATCACATACAATATCCGTCATAAACTTCACCGGAGTTAAGGTTCTTGGAACCATTACTGAGTAGAAACTATCATAATCCACAGGTTTAGCCTTTGGTGGAGAAAATGGTACCCAAACATACCTCATTTCTTCCTTTCTATGGACTAATTTCTCATTAACTACAACGTTACCTTTTAATTGGAATCCGGGTTTAGAAGTATCGGCGTTCTCCGGGATAGAAAGTAATGGGATTGTGTAATCTTTAAGGAACACAAATACTGATTTACAATTCCAATTGAGATGAAATGGCACTAAAATGGAATAATCCAATTTAGGTTGACCTTTTCCCATTTTATAAAGAAATTCATCAATATTATCGATTTGGGGTTTGGAAATTGTGATTTCTGTATCTTTAAATACATTACCACTTAATAAAGGTCCGGGTAAATAGTTTAGAATGTCAAATTTTTGAGTTACATTATCATTGATGATATCTTCACCCCAAACCCGAAGTCCTCTTTGTTCCCAACAGTTGATTTTGACTTTACGGAAGGTTTTAAATTTACGGATCCAGGATTGGGACATGGATAGTTCTAGAAGGTATCTAAGTTCCAGGCTCTGGTCCAGGCTCTGGTCCAGGCTCTGGTCAGGGACACTTTGTTCTAGGTCCAGGCTGGGTCCACTTGGACCCAGGTCCACGTCCGCTCTAGGTCCGCCTCGACCCATATTATATCCGCCTCGACCCGCGCTAGGTCCATCTCGACCTAAACTAGTCCCCTCCAAAGTCTGTTCGAACAACTCCCACTGCCTTAACCTCTCCTTCTGCTCCACAATCCCCAATTCCAAAATATATCCAAGTTCATTCTCAAAAGGATCATTTTCCAACGTTATTCCAAACAATTTACTCCGTATAACCACTCGTGGTACAGGAAATGCCCCCATGGCTGAAGGAAGAATCCTATTAAAATCATGGATTCCTTTACCTAAATTGGCAAAATTATGCTTGATCTGTCGTATAGCTTTACCCATTGTGACTATATTATCCACCACCATATAAAACAAGTACCCATGGGGGATATTAAGTCGGATTCCATGGGTTCTGAACTGTATTTCGGGGTCTTGGTGTTGGCTCTGGCTCTGGTCCAGGTCCTGACTCCGTCCTATCACCACCGACCCCTCCTTACTGGTCAAAAATCGGGCCCATAACTCCGTCTTGGGATGAACTACATAACTCCTAAAGTACTTGTACGATAAAGTCTTTGTCTCTATAACATCCCGAAATACAAGACTATCCAATTCAGTAAGTACATCTACCCGATTAGGAAGTCTAACTATCATGGTTAATGACTCCACAATTACATCTAATTTCAATACTTTATCATTATTCCCAGTAAGTGATCTAAGTTCTTGTTTGGAACACTTTCTTTCTACTGTAGGAGCAAAGGATTTGATCAAATATTGGGCATAAAATGCACACCAGATCAAAAATATATCTATTCTTCCAGTAACATCAGGAATCTTAACACTAAGTCTATTTCTATCTCTTTGCTTACAAGAATAGTTATTAATGTCTATGGTTTCAATGTTTAATACTTTTTTAACTTGACGTAATTCATCATCTTCAGGTTTTTCTAATGATAATGATTCTAAACTTGAAATGTCACTGAAATCAGAATTGGCTTTATCATACATGGCTACGACATCAAAGTCTTCCATATAATCAAGTTCAAATTCACTTAATGAAAAACATTGTATTGAAGTTATTGTCATTGATACTTCTTCTTGAATTGGTTTATATGATAAGGAAGTATGATTAATCTTCATAGACATTCCTCTTCTGAAATCATTTAAATCCACTTCTTGATTCAAAATGTCATCAAAGTACTTTTGTGAAGGAAGAACGTCTTTACAAATGATATCGATTTGGAAGTCATGGAAATCGGCTTTAATGGTTTCGAAGATATTTGGAATGAGGTTGAAAAGTTGGATATAGTTGGGGGTGGAAGGTGTATTTGTTGTGTTGATGTTGTTGTCATTGTTACTGTTGTTGTAATTGTTACTGTCTCCATTACTGTCACTGTCTCCATTACTGTCACTGTCTCCATTACTGTCACTGTCTCCATTACTGTAACCATTACTGTAACCATTACTGTAACTACAACTCCCATCACTCTTCATCTCAGAATACCTCTTATTCTCGAGATGTATCTTCCTATTCCTCATTTCTCGTATAAGATGAAAGATTCCACTGTTAATAGACTTCACTTTAAAGCTCTTTCCACTGATTCTAATGGAGATTTTGTTATTGGTAACATTATACGACAACAAACTATTCAATTTCGACGTAGAAACAAGATTATCAAAGATATTGGCTCTAAAATTCTTAATCTTAATCAAGTTATGGATTTGATGATCCTTTTTAAGCTTCTTTTGGACCAAAAGCGACATGTTTTTCGTAGAAAATCGTTGTATTATAGCATCAATTGAATACGAAACTGTCAAATTGTTAGTTGATTCTCTATGGAATTCTTTCAGTCCAAACTGTGGAAAGTGTGATACAAGTTTAGTATCAACAATAGTGATACGACTAGAAACAGATGCCAATGCTAATAATAGATTCGTTATATTAAGCCGTTCCCATAGCTTTTTCTGGTGATTATCTCTTTTATGATGCTCTTCCATTCTAAAGTATAACATTTGATCATAATAAACATCAAACATAGGATTAGTTAAATTGACATTAACAAAAACATCCAGAAGCTCTGAAACCTGCTTTAAATCATTAAAATGAGTATTTTCCAACCCTTGAACTATTGCAAAAGGATTAAACCGAAGTGAAACTGTAGCAGAAGGAAGTTCAAAGCATTTGGCATCAGTTTCAAACACTTTAAGTGATGAAATGTAAAGACTTACATTGGCCAAAGCATCATTTCCTGTATGATTTAATGATAATCTGGTATTGGAAAGAGATAAATTCATGGTTTTTTGACTTATAGTGAAGTCTTCTAAAGCGATTTCTATCTTAACAATCTTACTCCAGAAAGTTTTTACAAATTGGATTTGATCCATTGAAATGGGATGATTATTAGCGGGTTTGGTCGTAGTATTTTCATCATTTTCTTCATCCATTCTTTCCTTATTCATACCTCTAGTAATACCACTCAACTTCTCCCAAGGAATATCAATCTTTCCTAAAGATATCGAAAGGGTAAAGTCCATTAAATTCGACTCAATCATATTAGGATTATAAAGTAAACACTTAAAAACAGCATTAAATCCCAACACCACTTCAATATTCCGAGCTATACGGATTCTATCATCTTGGGATTGATAATATCCATTAAATAACAACAATGATAAGCTATGATGACCATCACAGCTGAGACTATTCTCTATTTTGGCATAATCAAACAGTAATTGAGCCTGATCCCATTCCTTGTGAGAGAACGAGAACCGATTAAACACAATATGAAACAAATTGGCTACTTTATAGTAGAATAGAAAGTCATGGACTCTTTTGTGAACCGATAAAGAGAGTAATTTTTCTAGGTCTAATGGATTTGTACTATCATTATCATTATCATTATCATTATCATTATCATTACCTTGTTGTTCTTCTTGTCCTTCTTCTTTATCATCTCTTTCATGACACTCGATCCTGGTATCATAAAACTCAATGTTAAATAGCCTTAACGGAGAGTTTTTCCCTCGAAATAGATTGATTCTGATCTTAACATAGCCTATATGGATAGTCTTTGAAGGAGCATCTATAGTTACACCAATTAAAGAAAAGAACCCTAATCCCTTTACACGTAATCTAGGAATCCTATTAATGTAATGTAAACCCATCAGGTAAAAGAATACCACTATATAAAGCAATATAAACTTATAGTTCATTTTCCTGATAAGGTTAAAGATGGAAGGAGAAAGGGTTTATGATTATAAAGGTGAAATATGTCAAAAGTTTTGTAAAGTTCCTAAAGTTCCGAAAGTGCGAAAATCTGGAGAAAATGACAGATGAGAGATAATGGAGGTGATAATGGAGGTGATAATGGAGGTTAAAGGGGGTGGTATTTTGGATAAGTGAGTAGGGGGATGTGTTTTTAGAGGGTGTTTAAGGTGGTAGCTAATTTTTTTAGAATTTTTCAGATTTTTTTTAGAGTTTTTTTTTATAATTTTTTACAGTTTTTCATAATTTTTCATTAATGATGAGTTTCGTAAAATATACGAAATGAGAGAATAAAAGATAATAAAATGATGAAATAAAAAAAAAAAATAAAATAAAATAAATTAAATTATATTAAATAAAATAAAATACAATACAAGAACAATAAAATACAAAATCAACAAAATCAATACAATCCAAAAATACAATAATCTAAAATACAATTACTAAAGAATATAAGACTCAACTCACGTGAATTTGCTGCAAAAATAGCGAAATTGTCGTTTATGGTAATAATAAAATAAGGTAAAAGTTGGAATGAATTGTAATCATAGAGATGTTATTCTATTAGTATATGATACAAAGACTTTAATAGCTTTATATGACAACATTGACAACATTAACAACATCAGCAACATCAACATCATCAACAACCTTAGCAATATCAGCAACTTCATCCATTGGTTCTATACAACATCTTCCCTCTCTTCATTCTCGTTTCATAACCTCAAACTTCTCCATTACTATATCCACTCCCTACTCCTATATCCACTCCTTACTCCTCCATACACAAAACAACATTCCCTATCCCTCCTCCCTCCTCTAAACTCCTTCTACTTCCTTTGCAACATATTTATGTTAACCTTCCTATTTGGGTAACATTATAACGAATTTCCTATTTGGGTAAAGTAATCAAATTACCTATTCCGGTAAAGTAATAATTAATTGTTGCAAACATCATACAGAGCCGAAGCATAAGTTCTCCAAAATCATTGAAAACTTACTCAAATAGGAAGTTTAATAACCTAGCGAATATAACTCCTCATTAACTTTTTGATCAATAAGGTAATTTTATATTTGGTAATAATAGGTTTGTAATTTACTATATAAATCACACTGGATCCATAGATGAAATTTTTTTTTTTTATTACTTCAATATCTTTTTGTTTCATTGAAAACTTTTATTTACAATCGTTTTTTACCCTTTTATTAAATCATGAAACTTTCTGTTGCTTCTGCTGCCTTAGTTTTGGCTTATACTTCATGCATTCAAGCTGCTCCAGCTTCTTTTGGTACTACTTCTGAATTAACCAAAAGAGAAACTGGTTTAGTTGCTGGTGCCATTGAAGGTCTTGAAGATTATAATGCTAAAAGATCTGATATGTCAGAAGAAGAATTAATTAAAAGAGAAAGTCAAATTGTTACTGATGTTTTATCTGCTATTAAAAATACTGGTTTAGCTCCAGATATTCTTAAATATTTAACTACTGATGACACTTTTGCTCCTATTTCTAGAGATACCATTGTTTTCTTGGTTAAGAATGGTGTTATTAATATTGATACCTTATTAAAATCTTTAAATGATTCTGGTTTAGCTGTTGAAGTTATTCAAAACCTTATTGAAGATTGTACTTTCTATGCTGATATCTATAAATTAGCTGCTAGTTATATTGGTGATTTAGCTGGTAAGATTGCTGATGATTTAGGATTCAAAAAGAGAGAAGAATTCATTGCTACTCATTTAATTGGTAAGAGAGCTGTTAAAGCTGATGTAGCTCCAAGAGCTTCTGAAGAAGAAATTTTGACTTCATTAATGGAATCATTAAAGAATTCTGGTTTAGCCGATCAAGTGGTTAGAGAATTGGTTGTTGATCCTGATTTCTTATCCTTTGGTGCTGATTTAATTGAAGAATTGTTTAAACAAGATGCTATCAGTATTGGTGAACTTATTGATGCTTTACTTGACTCTGGTTTAATTCCTTCTTTAATTGAAGCTTTCTTAAACTTGGGTACTTTCAATACTGTTATCACCAATGCTTTAGCTGCTGCTTTTGGTAAGTGTGATGGTGCTTCTGTTACTTCTTCTGTTACTGAAAGTGCTACCAAGACTGAAACTGGAGGTCCTTCTTCTACTTCTTCTGGTGGTTCTGGTATCTGTAGAAAGAAAAAGAGATCTTACAATTACTAATTTTGACGGTTTACGATGAAGAAAATAACAAAAACACAACAATAATCACAACAATAACAAAATAATAATAATAATAAAATTACCCAATTTACCCTTTTTTAAAAACACTAACCATTAATTCCTTCATGATATATTGTTTATTCATAGTTGACATTTCGTGTTCTGCCGGACAGCATTATATTTGACATTATTCTGGACATTTTTATCTTTTCTTTTTGGTTATATTTTTTCGTTTTATCATGAAGAAGTAATGGAAGTGGTGTAAATATTTAATATATGTTTGTAAGAAGAAGAAGAAGAAGTGTAGAGAAGTGTAGAGAAGAAGGGTAAAAAAGTGAAAAGTATATACTAACTTCATATTATCCAGCTTTAACGAAATTTTAGAAGAAAATTCCCCTAAAACGGGCGTGTGGCGTAGTTGGTAGCGCGTTTGCCTTGCAAGCAAAAGGTCACTGGTTCGAATCCTGTCTCGTCCAATTTTTTTTTTTGTTGCCCTATCTCCAGACATAAACATATTTAACTATACCCAACTAACTCCTTCTCTTCACAATGTGTTATGCAATCATATTGTCTGCTCCTGTCCCCTTCAGTCTCTCATTGTTTCACATCATCTCTCATCATCTCTCATCTCTCAAACAAATACGCGCATCAAAACAATCACAATTATCAACATTACTTCATTAACCACAAACACAAATGCCAGGGTAAGTATTACGTAATGATCTAGAGAACAAAAGTTAAGTTTGTAAATGTTCAATTCTGTAAATAAAGGTAAATGATATATTTATTCTACTTTTGGAGGAATTGTTCTATTTATTCTACTTTGAAGGAATTGTTCTATTTACTTAACAAGTTATATCACTTTGTTCCATAACTTGTTTCATAACTTGTTTCATTTACTGTAACATTTCACTAACAAAATAGCGAAACAATCACTCTCCAAACAGGACAATGTGGAAACCAAGTTGGACTCCAATACTGGAATCGAATGGCAGCAGAACATGGAATTGATGTTAATGGAAATAGCATTATTGATGAAGAAATGCCATCTTCAACAACAAACAAAAGAGAAGATAGAGCCGATTTATTCTTCACGGTTTCTGATAATCAGAAATATACACCAAAATCGATATTAATTGATCTAGAACCTTCGGTGATCAACAAAGTAACATCAGCTATTCCTATGATAAATCCTAGAAATGTTCATTTAAGTGAAAATGGGAGTGGAGCAGCCAATAATTGGAAACAAGGATATGAATATGGAATGGAATATCAAGAAGATATTGTTAATTTGATCGATAGAGAATGTGATAAATGTGAAAATGTAAGTAATTTTCAATTAATTCATAGTATAGCTGGAGGTACAGGATCCGGAGTTGGTTCATTAATGTTAGAAATGTTAAATGATCGATATGGAAGTAAAAAATTGATGACAACATCCCTGATTTTCCCGTCTAATGAAAGTACTTCTGATGTTGTGGTTCAACCTTATAACACTGTACTTACGTTAAAACGGTTAATTGACTTTAGTGATGCTACTTTAGTGTTTGATAATGATTCTTTGATCTCAATAGAAAACCTTTTGTTTGGAATAACTCCTAATGCTATGAATACTGGAAGTAATTCTGCATTTGAGATTCCTAATAAACTCATTTCTTTTGTTATGGCCGGTATGACTAATCCATTACGATTCCCTAGTTATATGTACAGTTCATTGGAATCAATATTACCATCATTAATCCCCACCACAGATCTCAAGTTCTTAACATCATCAGTAGCCCCTTTTGCTGATTTACCAGCTTTAGGGGGTACTAAATATAACTTTATGAATTTGAATGAAAATGAATTGATTTTGGAAATGTTAAATGATAAATATAAAATGAATAGAGCCAAACCCAATGATACCAAATACATTTCCATCATGAATTATCTTATGGGGAATAAATTAAATCAAACAGAAATAAGAAAAGGAACTATAAAAGCCCAAAAAAGAGTGGAATTTGTTCCTTGGTCAGCTTCTTCTATTAACACCGTCAATGGGAAAGCTTCTCCATACATTGGAGACAAATCTACTAATCATATAAATGGGTTACAATTGTCAAATAACACATCTATCATTCAAGTATTTTCCAGGATCTTGAAACAATACGATTTATTAGCTAAAAGAGAAGCCTATATTAACTACTATACCGAATCTAATAATGCTGAAGAAAGAGCTTTGGTGATGGATATGTTTAATGAATGTAAAGAGAGTGTACTTAGTGTGATTGAAGAGTATAGAGGGTGTCAGAGTATGAGTTATTTAGAGGATTATGATGATATTTAGGTTTGTGTTTTGAAGGAAGTGAGAGGAACGAAAGAGGAACACAAAAAGAGAAGATAAGAGAAAACAGAAGAGAAAACAGAAGAGAAAACAGAAGAGAAAACAGAAGAGAAAACAGAAGAGGAAACAGAAGAGAAGAATCAAATCAAAATGAAGATATAGTTACAAAAACGATTTTCACACGACCCGATTTTCCACGACACGACACCAAACCCAACCTCCACACGACCTATCGGACTCGTGCCGTTTGATAAGGATTCCTTAGTAAGCTAGAGATAGCGAAAGGGGTAACTTTTTTACACCTTTTTACACATTTAAACACATTTAAACCTTTAATTACTATGACATTTGATTTGGAACATTTAATTTCAAAAAGAGCAGCCGGAAGAACTCGGATCCATTTTGCCAATCTTCCTTCAGAAGGAGCTCCAGAAGGACATAAAAACCATGAAAATCCTCTTATGTTGAGTTGGGGGACACCCAATGATGGATTTTTCCCCATTGAGTCGTTAGAAGTGGATGTAGCCGAAGCCCCATTCCAAGAATCGATGAAATTGGCTCATACTAACAACTCATTAGAGGCATTGGGAAATGCAAAAGACGTTGTTGAAGAACCAAAGGAAAAAGTAGTGATTGGAAAGAGAATGGATGACCCTGAATTGATTGATATGAGACAAGGGTTTCAGTACTCTTTAGGGCCAGGATTACCTCAATTGTTAAAGTTTATTAATGAATTTATCGTCAGAACCCATGAACCGGGTTATAAGGAATGGGGGAGTATTCTTACTACTGGAGCTGGAGACGCGATTTTAAAGGCTACGGATGCTATATTGAATGAAGGCGATGTTGTTTTACTTGAAGAGTTTACATTTACTCCTACGATGATGATGATTAAAGAAGCAGGAGGAGTTTCAGTACCTACGAAATTGGATATTTCTAGTGATAGTCAAGGATTGGATTTAGATTATTTGACCAATTTGTTAGATAATTGGGATGAAATGAAGCCGGAATTGAAAGGTAGAAAGCCTAAAGCTTTATATACCATTCCTACAGGACAAAATCCCACAGGATTAACACAAACATTAGAATTTAGAAAGAAAGTTTATGCATTGGCAGAAAAACATGATTTTCTTATCATTGAAGATGATCCTTATGGATACCTTACACTTCCACCATATAAAAAACCTGATGGAATGGTGAAATTAGATGATTTTATCACCACTGATGATTATATAAATCATCATTTAACTCCCTCGTATTTGACTATAGACACGAAAGGTCGTGTTCTTAGACTTGAAACCTTTTCCAAACTCTTTTGTCCTGGAATTAGAATTGGATTCATTGTGGCTCATAAAAGCTTTATTGACGTCATTGCTCGATACCTGAATCTTGTAACTAAATTTCCTTCAGGATTTAGTCAAACCATTCTTCAAAATGTTTTACAACAAAAATTCCATGGTGTTGATGGTTGGATTCAATGGATCTTAAAAATGAGACTGGTTTATATCCATAAACGGAACCTTTTAGTAGGTCAACTTTACGACCTGGAAGCTTACGCTAAAAAATACATTGATATCATTGACCCCCGTGCAGGAATGTTTATTTCAATCATTATTAATTTCCCTCCTGAAACCGATATCATTGATAAAATACAATTGTTAAATTGGAAATTTGCAGCCTTTGGTGTAGGCGTCGTGCCCGGGATCAATATGGCCGTAGATAAGCAATTTTCCAAGGAAAGAGGTAATTTTTACCGGTTAACATTTGCACCTTTAAACAATGATAATGAGATTGTTGAAGGGACAAAGCGGTTAGTGAATGCTATAGAAGAGTTTTTTGAGAAGAAGTTACAGTATTAGAAAGAGAAGGAAGAGGAGAAACAGAAGAAGTAGAAACAAAACCAGAAAAGGCTGTACTTTATATAGAGGAATATAAAGAGAGAAAAGTGAAAAGTGCGAAAAAGTGCGAAAATGACAGAAAAAAAAAAACTATAAATAGTGGTCGCGCCCCCTATGATAGAAATTAAAAGTGACTCCATAAAACACCATAAAACACTAAAGACAACAACACAAACACAACAACACAAACACAAACACAACAAACACAATGGCATTCAATTTTAACAGTTTCACAAAAGATTTAAAATCTTTCAGTGATAAAGTATCTACGGAATTCAGTAATGAAGTATTACCATTTGCACAACGGACTTCTCGGTTAGTACAAGAAAGAATTGGTCGGATCAATGAAGATGATATAAGTCAATTACCTTCAGAGTATGTGGAATTGGCTAATAAATGCAATAATGTAGAGAAATTGTATAAGAATGTGTTGAAAATTACGTCTACTTATGATAATGAGAGTTATGATTATCCTACAAACATTCAAGAATCATTTCTGGAATTTGGAAAGAATATTACTGAACGAGTACAAAATTTAAGTAAGGCCACTACACCTTCAGAAGCTCAAGCAGCTATAATTAACCCAACAACGGGAGAATTTAAACCCCCTAAGACGTTATATCATGCATTATCTAGGGCATCAGATGCATCGATTTTAACCAATTCTAGTGATCAAAGTCAAAATCATGATCCTTTAGTAAAAGCCTTGGATTTATATTCATCTAATTTATTAAAAATTGGTAATGCTCGTTTAGGACAAGATCAATTGATTCAAACTAAATTCAATAAACCTCTTAGTGCTACATTAAGACAATTGATTAGTCAAAGTAATAATATTCAAAGGAAAGTAGAAGAAAAAAGAATTGATTATGATTTGGCCAGAATAAATTTAACTAATTGTACTAATCCTAGTAAAGAACCACAATTAAGAGTGATTATGGAAAATGCAGAAGATGAATTTGCTAATTCAGTAGAAGATGGAATTAATATTATGCAGAATGTATTAGATCATGCTAAGCCATTGGATGAATTTTTGGAGTTAATTAAGGCTCAATTGGCATATCATAAGTTAGCTAGTGAATTATTGGGAGGTATTGTAGGGGAATATGAGGGATTAATTGAGGATAGTAGTAAGAAATCGAGTGGTAGTAGAGAGTCGGGTGATTTTGACATTTGAGTTATGGAGTTAAGAGATAAGAGATAAGAGATAAGAGATAAGAGATAAGAGTTAAGAGTTAAGAGTTAAGAGTTAAGAGTTAAGAATTAAGAGTTAAGAGTTAAGAGTTAAGAGTTAAGAGTTAAGAGTTAAGAGTTAAGAGTTAAGAGTTAAGAGTTAAGAGTTAAGAGTTAAGAGTTAAGAGTTAAGAGTTAAGAGTTAAGAGTTAAGAGTTAAGAGTTAAGAGTTAAGAGTTAAGAGTTAAGAGTTAAGAGTTAAGAGTTAAGAGTTAAGAATTAAGAGTTAAGAGTTAAGAGTTAAGAGTTAAGAGTTAAGAGTTCCAGAAACAGTATAGCTTACACTATATAATGAATAGATTACTAATCTATATCACATTAACAGAGAACTACTTGTCTGATTATCATTCTTAAGTTATCTACTGAAACATACTGAATCAACATAGTGAATCATACAATTATTAAAAGATTATCTAATGACTTGAATATTAATGTTCGAGTTATGGAACAAGTGACATAACTTGTAGTATAACTATTCTATCGTTATATAAATATTCTATCGTAGTAACCTTTCTATCGTAGTATAACCTTTCTATTACTATTGTTCTATTACTATTTTTCTATTACTATTTTTCTATGGAACTTGTTCTATTACTTAACGAGTTATATAACTTCATTCCACAACTCGTTCTATAACTTCATTCCACAACTCGTTCTATAACTTCATTCCACAACTCGTTCTATAACTTCATTCCACAACTCGTTCTATAACTTCATTCCACAACTCACTGCACCTTCAAACTCTCCAACTTCGTATTAACAGCTTCTCCTTCCTCTAACAACTTTGCATGAATCGCTTGTAACGCCCTAATAGTATCTTTTTCATTAATAACTGCAGATATATTAATCTCATTGGCTCCTTGTGATATCATTTCAATATTAATCCTTTCATCCGCCAATACTTTAAACATATTCCCAGCAATCCCTATAAAACTCACCATTTGTTTCCCTACTAATGACACAATAGTCATGTTTCTCGTGACATCTACTGAACCCATTTTAGATAATTCTTTAAGAGCTTTCTTTAGAAGAAGTTCTTGTTCCAATTGAATCAGTAATGCCATAGAAACATGAACTTCAGACGTAGAAATAAGATCCACTACCAATTTATAATCATCCAATGTCGTGAAAATATGGGCCAAAAACCCGTGCGACAATGTCTTTTTGTTGGAATGAATATTGACAACCACAATGTCTTGTTTGGCGGTGATGGCGGTAGCAGAACGTTTTTTGTGCGACGCGATGTAGGATTCGGGGAGAGTGTGGTACGCCGCGGGCGGATGTGGCGGCGTAGACTCACCACGACGACCTACGTTATCGGGGAAGATCATCGTGCCTTTACCACGAGGGTTGACGACATTTTTGATACGGATAGGAATTTTGGCCCTAATAACTTGTTCCATAGTGAAAGGATGAATAACTTCGGACCCATAATACGTCAATTCAGCCGCTTCTTCAGGGGTAACACTATCTAATAGCCGCGCGGCTGGCACTTTCCGCGGGTCCGCGGTAAAGATTCCGTCCACTTCCTTCCATACTTGAAGTTCATCGGCCTGGACTCCTACCGCCACTAGCGCGGCACAAAGATCAGTGTACCCGCGCCCGACTCCGTTTAATAATCCTCCTGGAATGGGGCCAAAGTACCCTGTGATTACCGGAACCACGTCATTATCCAATCCGTTAACAACATTACCTAATTGGGTCGATAAAAACTGATAGAATGTTTGGTCGAATCCGGCAGAAAAATCATAATCTCCCGGTACAATATCACATACGTCTATATACTTAGCCTTAACTCCGCAATCATTCATTAACCCCGCGAGGAATAAACATGAAAGCTTTTCTCCCACGGACATCACCGAATCCAAAGTTTTGGCCGTAATTTCTCCAATCACTTGTGATGCATGAAGAAGGTCTTTGGCACGACCGACTTCCTTTTTCGTACTATCGATTACCAGTTCCAATAATGTTGGATTCTTTATATGATTATAAGCATTATCCACATGATCTTTTTCTATCACCAGTAATACGTCGACGTAACTAAGAGGTTGAGCTGCTTCTGGCGCCACAGAACTAACAATTCCACTGCCTAAAGCGAAATCGGCAGCACGAAGAAGTCTCGACGTAGTTCCTTCACTCTTGGTATTGCTAGAACGAGCAGAACTAACCACTGCCACTCTATTTTCGCTGGTAAATTGTTTAACAATATCTACGACGATATTCCGAGGAAATTTCCCTACTGAAGTACCACCGAACTTTTGTACAATCCACCCTTTTTTAAGGTCCTGAAGGGAAGAATAGGATGAATTCATGATGAGTCATGGAGAGTGAGTGAAAAATGAGTATATAAGTAGGTGATTTCACGTGAGAGGCACGTGAGAGGCACAGGGAAAGAGTCAGGTGATGGGGTGCTTATATGCAGGTCGCCTGGGTCAGTCAATAGACCCCCTATGAAAAGGGGGAGAAGGGTGATGGAATTGGGTGGAATTGAAGGGGGGTGTAGCTGGGGGGAGGGGGAAGTCAATGGTATAGTGTTACTGGAAAAGAAGGAGAATGAAGGGAGTTACTAGAGGTATAGGATCGGCTTATGTGCAGGAGGATAATACCCAGAATCTTCAGATCTTAGAGAATATGCAGGAAAATCACGCAATCGGAGACATAAACCTGACCATATACAGGATCTACCAGTTTATATGCACTCCCCGCACTACCCTCATCATCATCATCATCATCATCATCTCATCACATTTCTTCAATGAAACGTCCTTCTTCTTCCGATACTTCGGAACCAAAACGGCCCGAAACATCCACAAAAACCCCTTCACAAACTTCATTTTCTCCTGAAGAAATCACCTCCTTTTTTAACCCACAAATTTTCACCTCCGAATTCCAATCAGAACTCAAACAAAATGTGGCTCAAAGTCAACCTTATAAATGGGGACTTTTTCTGGATTTAATTAACGATAAACTTCTTCGAAATGTTCGTCAAGAAGTGACAAATGAAATCTCCTTTTCCGAAAAAGAAACTGATATTTATAAAGTGTACCAATCAGGAGATTTAGCTAACCTTTCAGGACTTGATTGGTCAGATTTATCACGATTACCATCATTATTTAAGCTTAGAGCTGGATTATATTCACAAGAATTCCGTGATGTAGTGTCTAACATTACCGGATGTGGAAAACTAAGCGGAGTTAAGACGGATATGTCGCTTAATACTTATACTTCTGGATGTCATTTACTTCCTCATGATGATGTAATTGGTTCTAGAAGAGTCAGTTTTATCTTGTATTTACCAGATCCCGATAAAGTATGGAAACTGCAGTATGGAGGAGGTCTTAGACTCTTTCCGGCAATTGTTCCCAATGTTCCCGGAACGGATTTCCATAGTAAATTGAGTCCACAATTCAACCAAATGGCATTTTTCACGGTCCAACCAGGACTTTCATTTCATGATGTGGAAGAAGTTAGAGTTGATAAACAACGGATTTCTATTCAAGGATGGTTCCATATTCCTCAACCGGGTGAAGATGGATTTATTCCCGGAGAACAAGAAGCTACTGAATCTAGAAGTACTTTACAACAATTACAAAGTAAAGAACTTCAAGAGTATGATTTCCCCAAACCGTATAGAAGTGATTTATTTGAAGATGAATTACAAAAATACAGAACAGAAACACTTAATGAAGATGATATTGAGTACTTATCACAGTTTTTAAACCCGGCGTATGTGAAAAAGAGTGTTTGGGACCAACTTGGGGAAGTATTTCTGGAGGAATCGGTGGTAGAAATTAAACACTTTTTACGTCAAGATGTTGCAGAAAGGTTACAAAAAGCAATAAAACATACAGAAGTGGAAACTCCAGTACCACAATCAAGTAAACACATTGAATTTCCTTGGAAATGTGCTGTTCCTCCTCATAAACAACGATACATGTACATAGATGGGAAAAAGAACGTGGAGTTAACTCAAAAAGGAATTAAACACCATAATAACATCGTGGGCAATGATTTACCCAACTTTGACATACTTTCTAACCTTAAACTTGAAGAAACCGACGCAAAATTGATAGAAATAGCTCAATTTCTTCAATCAATTTCATTCAAAAAATGGCTCAAAGTCATCACCAGTCTTATTCCAACATCAGAACAACTTCTTATAAGAAGATTTCGTCCAGGTCATGATTATATGCTTGCTACAACAACAGAAAAGAACCTCGCACGAGGTCCTAATGAAGCCAATGTGTTGCTAGAAGCCACATTGGGACTCACACCAACGGCAGCAAAAGGTCATTGGGAACTGGGACAATATGGAGGTTATGAATTATGTATGGCATTAGATAATGAAGAAGGAGAAGATGATCCAGCTATATATAAACCTAGTGATCCTAATGATGATAGTGTATTGTATTCGAGTCAATGTCAATGGAATTCGATGACATTAATGGTGAGAGATCCTTCAGTGTTGAAGTTTATAAAGTATGTGAGTGTGAATGCTGGGGGGAGTCGATGGGATGTGCTGTGTCAATGGAATGTGGAGGAAGAGAACTCTTGAGAGAAGTGAGAAGAAAGAGAAGATAAAGAGAAGATGAAGAGATTATAAAGAGAAGATGAAGAGATTATAAAGAGAAGATGAAGAGATTATAAAGAGATTATAAAGAGATTATAAAGAGATTATAAAGAGATTATAAAGAGAAGATAAAGATAAAGATTCTTTAAAGAGAAGATAAAGATTCTTCAGAGATAAAGAGATTATAAAGAGATTGTAAAGAGTCTTTAAAGATAAAGAGTCTTTAAAGACAGAGATTATAAAGATAAAGATTCTTTAAAGATTCTTCAAAGAAACTAATGAAATACTTTTCATCAGTATCTTCTATTACTTCCATTACTTCCATTACTTCCATTACTTCCATTACTTCCATTACTTCTATTACTTCCATTACTTCCATTACTTCTATTACTTCTTTCATCACAATCAACACAATACACTGACAGTACTATACTATTACACTTCCATTAACATAGTAACTTTAAGTCTAATAGATAGTAGTAGATACTACTATACAGTAGTAGATATTACTATATAGTACTATATCATACACTATATTGTATACTATATTATACACTATTATAAACTATATTATACAGTACTACACTACACTACAATACTAATACACTACTATCTATATCGGATCAATTTCTCTCCTGGGATCACTATTCTCTTTCTGGAACCTTTTCCCTTCTCTTCCCCTTCTCTTCCCTTTCCTCCCTTCTTCCGGATCACTTGTCCGTAAACGGTAATGATTTCCTCTGATACCCGGATTGTATCCGGGTAACACCCCAAACTCCCGTCCGGGTAACATCTAAATATATTTTTCACGCTCCCGCGATCTTCGTCCATCTTCTTCCTTCCTTTCTTCCTTTCTCTCCACCTTCATCATGTCAGAAGAACCTAATCCTTTAGTAGTATTTGCTACTATTGCCACCATTATCTCCGGTGTAGTGGCCATTTATTTCATTCAACAAAGACGGAAAAGTTTACCTGTTTTAGATGCTAAAGAATTTAGACAATTCCCATTAATTGATAAAACTAAAGTATCTCATAATTCTGCCATTTATAAGTTTGGATTACCTAAAGTTAAAGATCAATTGGGATTACCTATTGGGAAACATATTTCTGTGGCTGCCACTATTGATGGTAAAGAAGTTGTTAGATCATATACTCCAGTTTCGGCTCATGATCAAGAAGGATACTTTGAATTATTGGTTAAAGTGTATGAAAAGGGGAATATTTCTAAACATATTGATCTGAAAAATATTGGTGAAACGGTTGATGTTAGAGGTCCCAAGGGGTTTTTCGATTATACTCCTAATATGGTGAAAAAATTTGGTATGATTGCTGGAGGTTCAGGAATTACTCCAATGTATCAAATCTTAAAAGCTATTTTAACTAATAAACAAGATCAAACTGAAGTGGATTTAATTTATGCTAATGTTAGTGAAGATGATATTCTTATGAAACAAGAATTGGATACTTTAAGTAAAGAAAATCCTACTAGATTTAAGGTTCATTATGTATTAAATAATCCTCCTGCTAATTGGCAAGGATCAGTTGGATTTGTGACTCCAGAAATCATGAAAAATCATTTACCTTCTGCTGATGAAGATAGTACTATATTGATTTGTGGACCACCTCCTATGGTTAGTGCTATGAAGAAAGGAGCTCAAGATATTGGTTATCCTAAGGCTAAGCCTGTTTCCAAGAGTGGTGATAGGGTTTTTGTGTTTTAGGTGGAGTTACGAGTGATAGAGAGACACTTCGATGGGACTGTTCAGGTGATGTAGTTGAAGACTGTTCAGTGGTCAGAAGTGACTGAAAACTGCCTGAAATCTGTTCATTTGTGGACACTCCAATGCCAAAAAAGCTGAAATAGGTTAAGAGAGGATATAAGATAATATATAGGAGATATACAGATAGAACTGAGCTGTAGAGAGAGCTGTAGAGCTGAAGAGTTATGTTTGTGGTTAAGAGTCCTGTTTGTGGATAAGAGTCCTGTTTGTGGATAAGAGGTACAAATAGGATTTGGGTATGGGCGGGACACGACCAGAGTTATGATAAGAATAGCGTAGAGGTAGGGACACGACCAGGAATACAGTAGGCCGTTGTAGTATAGCTACCGCTACACTACCCGGAATATAGTGCTTCATACTTCCACAGTCTCTAGTTAACGTGAAGGGTATATGTGGTGTATTTGGGGGCATTTTTTAGGGCATTAAGGCACAAGTTAGTGTATCGGTAGCGACACTACCCTATAAACTTGGTCGCGCCCCTACCACCGCACCATCCTCACTAAACCCTCCGTCACTCATTATCACTATCTTTATGTTCCTTCTACTCCTTCTTCTCAGTATAGTAACGGCCCATGAAGGGTGGAATGTTCAACAAAACTATATTTTCAACACTATAAACAGTCCCAAAGTGGAAATCGACGGATTATTACAAAATCCCGGACAATTCAAACATTTACCACCATTAATAACCAATCCTCAATCATCACAAAGAACATTAAATGATGGAGAAGTTCCGGAATATTGTATAAAATATGCACCTTTAGTCCATTTATACTCTGAGGAAAAGTATTTACCTTATGATATCGCGGAATATGTTCAGCATTTCCATGTGGAGTACGATAATGGAACTACAATCACGGGGACAGAGAACCAAATGTCGCTAGCCAAACTCGCGCTGCTCAGTGAAATGTCGCAATATAACGACATTTACATGACGTCAAATACCGATTTCGATAATGATCCTGAATGGATCACCGGAGTTAAGAACAAGCCCTCGCTTATTTCCGGCGAGACCAAAAATGCTCCTGCTACGGTGATTGTGGTGGATAAAGGTAATGGATGGGTTGATGCGTATTGGTTTTACTTTTATTCGTTTAATTTAGGACCATTTGTTATGGGGCTGGGGCCCTACGGTAATCATGTAGGGGACTGGGAGCATTCATTAGTCCGATTTTACAACGGAGTACCAATAATCGTGTGGCTCTCGGCGCACGGCGGTGGTGGTGCGTACTATTACCATAATTTAGAGAAACATGAAGCTGATCCCAATCATCCTATAATATTTTCCGCTCGCGGAACTCATGCTAACTATGTATCGGTAGGACAACATCCACACGACTTACCGTACGCAATACTTTCGGACTTCACCGACCGGGGGCCATTATGGGACCCCACGCGGAACTATTTGGGATACACATACAACGGAGATAAAGTATTTCCTGCCACCAACAATACCAATGCGCACCATACGGGGAGAGAGAAACGGTACCATAATTGGTTAGGGTTCTGTGGACATTGGGGAGATAAACAACTTGAAGATAATGATAATAGACAACATTATCTGTTTATAGGAGGATATAAATACATTGATGGACCACATGGACCGTTGATGAAGAATTTACTTCGAACTAAGCCGTGTGAGAGACATAAATGGTGGAATTTCTGGAACGGATGTATAGTGCGAGAGAATATTAAATGGGGGATTGGAGTTGAAAGTGAAGGATATAATTGTGGGAATTTATTTGTGGAGGTGAAACCGGAATGGTTGAGGAAGGTTTTGCAGAAGATTACATGGGGAGGGATGTTTTGTTATGTGGTGGATATAGTGTATGGATAGGGGAGTAGAGACTAGGTCCATGCCACCGTGGAGCAATGGAGAGAAGCACAGAGCAGTGGAAAGAGAATAGAATTACGTGATGTGTTAGAACCACTGTACTAAAGTTAAGTGTATAGAATGTTTAGATTATGAATAAATGAGATGATGAGATGATGAGATGATGAGATGAGATGAGATAATGAGATGAGATGATGAGATGATGAGATGATGAGATGATGAGATGAGATATTGTATTGAGATAATGAGATGAGATAATGAAATGAGATAATGAGATGAGATAATGAGATGAGATAATGAAATGAGATAATGTGTGAGATATTATATTGAGATAATGGGTGAGATAATATATGATATAACATATGAGTGAGATGTGATATTAAATGAGATGTGATATTAAATGAGATGTGATATATGATATGAGGTATAACATATGATGAGATATAACACAATATATCATGAGATATGACCAGTAAAATATAACATATGAAATACATGATACACTACATCAATTAAAACAATATAAGATAGATGAGATATTATAAGGTTGACATATGACATACATTATTAAGGATATAGTGATATAAAGTTATAGAGATGTGAGATATATGATATATGATGAGATATATGATATATGATGAGATATATGATGTATGATGAGATATATGATATATGACATAAGATTAGATAAAGAGTGATATAGTATGACATGGTGTATAGTATATGATATGGTGTATAGTATATGATATGGTGTATAGTATATGATATGGTGTATAGTATATGATATAATGTATAGTGTGGTATAAGACACTACTTACTACACTACATCATAAGGTATATGAGTTCTATATGACATACTGTATAGGATACGACACACTATATACTATATGATACAACACTTTGAGATATTGTATTGATCTATGACATAATACATATCATGAGACATAGAGATGTAGTGAGTGATGAGTATATGATATGTAGTATATGATATAGTATATGATATGTAGTATATGATATAGTATATGATATGTAGTATATGATATAGTATATGATATAGTATATGATGTAGTATATGATTTAGTGTATGATATAGTATATGATATAGTGTATGATATAGTGTATGATATAGTGTATATCACACATCACAACACTAGACAATACACTAGACAATACACTAGATAATACACTAGATAATACACTAGACAATACACTAGATAATACACTAGATAATACAACAGAGAGTCATGAGAAGTGTAATTATAGTATGAGAGTGTAATAGTATAATTATAGTACTGTAGTACTATGACTGTAGTACTATGACTGTAGTACTGTTACTATAGTACTATGACTATTACTACTACTACTATTACTACTATTACTATAGTACTATGACTATTACTTCTATTACTATTACTACTATTACTATATTACTGTATAAATAGAAATAGATCATAATATCACATCACATCACTATCAGATAAATAACATCACCACATCACATGATACATCGCGAAGAGAAGAGAAGAGAGAAGAGAAAAGAGAGAAGAGAGAAACATCACAAAACACAAATTACATCACAAATCTCAAAACATAAAACTTCTCAAAACATAAAACTTCTCAAAACATAAAAACAAATCTCAAAATATCATTGAGTGATTGATTTATAGAGACACGGTACTAATTTACTACGACACGGTACTAAGACATAAGACTATAGTATTAAGTTAATACGATATAGTAGTAATACAGTAGTACTAAGACATAGTACTAAGACATAGTACTAAGACATAGTAGTAATACAATA
The DNA here is from genome assembly GCA_030573955.1 of Yamadazyma triangularis. Classification (NCBI taxonomy): domain Eukaryota; kingdom Fungi; phylum Ascomycota; class Pichiomycetes; order Serinales; family Debaryomycetaceae; genus Yamadazyma; species Yamadazyma triangularis. Next base: position 55,191 of record JAJMEC010000071.1, on the reverse strand, counting down.
CAGTACTACTACAATACAGTACTACTACAATACAGTACTACAATAGTACTACATCACCTCATATCCACTACAACAGTAAAGAAGTATACGGAGAAATAGTACTATAGATAGTACTACATAGTTCTAAATCGTTGTACAGTTAGTACTAAATCCTACTACAATAGTACTAAATCATCCTACAATAGTACTACACCGTCCTACACTTTAGTACTAAATCCTCGTCCCTCGTCCTCGTCCTCGTCCTAAATCCTCGTCCCATCCCATCCCACATGTCCTCCCATCGTCCCTCCCTAAACCTCTTCAAATGGACCAAATCTCAACCTCCCGTCCTGATTAATCCTTCCGTTATCGCCAGTGATCAAGAAAAATTACTACTACAACTTAAAACCGGTCCCCTTCCTCAAAGAGCTTCTGCCGCCGCTAAACTCTCTGAAGGCCTCAGTAAATATTCCTTATCTTCTACCGCCCAAGTATGGTACGGCGCTCGCGATATGCTTGGGTCCCGCCTTCAGTCGTATATCCGTCGTACCGCCGTGGTATTAATGATTGAGTGTATACGACACCAGGACGTTGATTCCACCGCCTCCCGCGTGGTTTTCTACGGCGATATCGTTAAATATTGGGTCGTGGGGGATTCTCCCGACCCGGAATTTGAATTATTTGTTAATGCTATGACGGAGTTAACTCGTGGCGGTAGGGACGTGGGTGATTTCGTCGACCCTGGTGGTGGTTTACCGCCGCTTGGTGGTGTACTCGTTCTGGGTATTAAGGCGCTGTCGCGGCGACAAGGTGTTTCCGGCCCGCTTACCGCGGTGTTGGAGTTGTGTTATCATTGTGTGCGGTATAATGGGGCGGTTTTAGGTGTTGATACTGTGGGGAGTGTTGGGAAGGAGGCGGCAGCGGCGGCGGCGGCAGCAGCGGCGGCAGCCACAGCCACAGCGGCTTCTGCTCTGGTAGTGGCCACCGCCGTGGACGTGGTAGCAGCTGCTGGCGAGGTGGCGTTGAGTGCCGGCGTGGATTATATTGAAGGGGTGCGATTTTTGTGTTTGGTCGGTGGTGGTGGTGGGGGTGGTGGTGGTGGTAACACCGCCGGTGGTGGAAGTGGCAGTAACACCGCCGGCTTAGGCCCCCGCGCCGCCGTGGCCCTCGCTGATTTGGCTCGCTCCCGCGCCTTCTACGCCCTCGCCGCTGTTCTCGCCACACTTCTTGACGATTCCGCCTCGGGATCTGATGAATCCACCGCCACTCGCGTCGGCGCCGTCCGGGCTATCGCCAGAATAGCCGCCAATGACGTGGCAGCGCTCGCGCCGTTCGTGGCGCCTCTCGCGCGGGCCGCGGCGTCCGCCTGCGCCCCGCTTACCACGGAGATTCTTCGTTTACTTGACGCTGGGTTTGGCCGGGAAGCTGTTTCTACTACCGCCACCGCCACCGCCACCGCCACAGTGTCCCTCTGGAACGGCGCCACGTCGCTCTACGACGTCCTCACCACCACCGCCCTCCGGTCCACCCACGATATCGCTCTTTGGCAGTCCATATGCCTCGGCCTCCAGCGCGCCTACGAACACCGCCAACTTACCACCAGCGCCGACCGAATGGTGGCGTGTTTCTCCTCGCACTACCGCGAAATGGCCCCCGAGACCGTGGCCTTTGTTGCCGCCCACTACCGCGACCGCCGCTGGTGCACCGTCATCCACCCGCAGTGGACCCACAACTGCCGCGCGCTCTTGAACTACTTCTACTACGGCGCCCCGGCGGCCGCCACCCGGCTTACGGCGGTGGCCGTGATCCACGACGCCTTGGCCACGTCGTACCTCGTGCTGGACATCGACCAATGGGTCGATATTGTGGTCGAAATGGTGGCGGGCTCGGCCCAGGAGTCGGACCCCGCCGTGGTGGATGCCGTAATGGACTTATGGGTTGCCGCTGTGGACTACGCTACCGCCGATGCCGACTCCATGGCGCTGTTGCTCGCGGTAGTGGACGTGAGCCGGTGCGCGCCGGAAATGGCCGCCGGGTTCTGCCGCGGGGTCGTGCGCGCTCTCGTGTCGCAGTCGACCAAAAACGCGGCGAAGGCCATAGAGCTCTACCACGGGGCTTTGGCCGGGGTTCGTGCCAGCATGGCGGTGGTGGTAGCAGGAGCAGGAGCAGGAGCAGGAGCAGAAGGGGATTCCGCCGCGGCCGCCGCCGCCACCACCACCATCACCCTCCTCCGCGGACTCATGCGCTTACGCGCCACCCACAACGGCTCCATTTACTTCACCCACCCCCAGGATATGGAAGGATTAGCCGCAGAATTAGGCCGCGCCGACCCCCACACCGCCCTACACGGCGCCCTCTGGCGGTACCCGGAGTCAGTAGACTACATCACCACCACCGACCTCGACCGCCCCAACCGTCAGCTCCGCGTAGGACTCGAATCTACCGCCATAAACCCGGCCCCGCTTCTCGATATTTACCTCGATATCGCTACCAACTTTGTTCACTGGGAAGTGTACTGCTTCATGTGGTGCCATCTCTGCCCCCAACTCGCCAATACCGCCATGTTCGCACCAGCTCCCGACCAAATCCACCGCCTTCGCACCATGGTGTGTGCCCAGCTCATGCTTCGGCTCCCGCCGCGCCTCCGGCTCCCGCCGGGCGTGCTAAAATCCCACCTCCAAGTGGTGTTTGTGCGCACGCTCCTGGGCCTACTCGGCTACCACCGCGCTTGGTCCAAGCCCGACCACGACGACGTTATTCGCGCCCTATTGTTCGGCCTAGACTCGTGGGAGCACACCGCCATTCCCTGCGTCCATATCCTCACCGTGTGCTGCTACGAGCTCCCGGCGTCCATGCGGAAGTATTTAGGGACCATTGTGGCCAAGCTCCAGACCAAAGTCACCAGCACCACCGCTAATGTTCACATGTTGGAGTTTTTGATGGCGGTAATCACGGTGCCGGCGTTGACCGAGGGGTTGGATATGGACGATGTAAGGCGGATTTTCGCCGTGGGGTTTAAATTTATTGAGCGGGCGACCGAGCGAACAGCTACCGCCGGGGATCGCGCGGGGGATCGCGCGGGAAAATACTCCCTCGGCGCCACCGCCGCTGGCCCTACCACCACGGGCCCTACCACCACGGGCCCTACCACCAGGCCCCGCCATCCTTCCGTCGACTCCACTCCCTCCACCACCTCCACCCCTTCGACCTCCCCCGCCCTACTCCACTACGTCCTCGCCCTATCGTACAACGTGATTCTGACGTGGTTTTTAAAAGTCCCCATGGGCCACCGGCGGCAGCTCTCGCTGTTTATTCTCCAGCACTTGGCCGCGCCCGCGGCCGACGACGCCGCGCGCCGCCAGCAGGTGGCCATGGTGGACCTAATTACCGGGTTCACTTACAACGACGTACCGCTACGGGCGGTAGACGCCCAGCGCGCGCTCGACCAATTACGCGCCGACGCCGCGCCTTCCGCCGTGGCTACCGCCAGCTGGGCCGTGGGGCCGTGTGTGGTGACGATTTCCACCAATGAGCTGTCGGGCGATAGTGTGATGGTGGTGCGGAAACCCACGGGGATCAGTGTGGCCCGGGTCCAGCTTGAACCGCCACCGCCACTGTCGGCCACGCCCATGGTGGCACCGTCACACTTTCTTCTTCTGGCGGTGAATGCTTTCGCGGGGGGTATGGCGGTGGGAATTGATCCTGGAGCTGGAACGGCGTCCGGTACCGCTGCCGCGATCCCCACTCCCATTCCCCTCACTGATGACCCCGCTACGGCGCGGGCTCTCGCCGCGCTCGACCGAACGCCCGTGGTAGAATTCCACAAAATCGGGGTCGTCTACATCGGCCCCGGGCAACGGCACCAGAACGACATTCTCGCCAACCGCGCCGGGTCGCGGGCGTACCACGACTTTGTCGCCTCGTTGGGGTCGGTGGTGCGACTTAAAGACTGTCGCCACGTCTACGCCGGTGGTCTCGACACCTCCCGCGACACCGACGGCCGCTACGCCGTGGCCTGGGCCGATAAGACCGTCCAAGTCTTGTTCCATACCGCCACCCTTATGGCCAATCTTCCTGATGATCCGACCTACAATAATAAAAAACGTCATATTGGTAATAATTATGTCAATATTTATTTTGATGAAAGTGGTCACGACTTTGATTTTAATGTTATTGATAGTCAATTTAACTTTATTAACGTGGTGATATCGCCGTCGGCGCGGCTGGACCTGGCTCTGGACCTATCTCTGGACCTAGGGCTGACACCAGCGCGCGTTAAAGTTTACCGCCGTCACGGGGTGCCGCCAGTATTTGCCGCGTGCCACTTTAAACTTATTTCGCCCGAGAACCTCGGTCCATTTGTACGGAGTGTGGCTATTACTGCCAATCAATTTGCTCATGTGTGGCACGCGGGGTCGCACGAAGTGGCTACGAATTGGACCCACCGGGTACGGCAGATCGATACCATTGCCGACCGGGCCCGGAGAGCCCGGGGCCAAGAGCCTGATTGGGTCGATACTTCTACGACGCAATCGATACTTGATCAACTTAGGTAGAGTTAGTAGGAGAATATATGATCATTGGAGAGAAATTGTTGGAGAGAAATGGTTGTAGGGAATATTTGTTGCCGTATTGCCGTAGGAAATGGTACAATTGTATTATTTCTGTGGTAGGACTGAATCTGTTGAGGTCCTGTTGAGGTTCTGTTGAGGTTCTGTTGAGGTCCTACTGAGGTCCTACTGAGGTCCTACTGAGGTCCTACTGAGGTCCTACTGAGGTCCTGTTGAGGTCCTGTTGAGGTCCTGTTGAGGTCCTACTAAGATCCTGTTGAGGTCCTACTAAGATCCTGTTGAGGTCCTACTAAGATCCTGTTGAGGTCCTACTAAGACCCTACTAAGACCCTACTAAGACCCTACTAAGATCCTGTTGAGGTCCCAATTCCGCGCGCACTTCATCTTCCCTCATCCCCCTCATCCTCCTCCTCCTCCTCCTCCCTTATGGACTCCGTTACTGCTTCCCTCCTCGCCCAATCTCAGGCCGTTCACAACCTCTACCGCCAATACTCCTCCCCTCGACCTGAATTATCTTCTTCCCTCGATCTCCTTTATAATACTTCCATAAATAATGGTAAAATCGTCTTTTGTGGCGTTGGAAAAAGTTTCAAAATCGGAGCCAAATTGGTGGCAACCCTTACTTCTTTATCAATCCTGGCAGCTAATCTTCATCCTGGTGACGCATTACACGGAGATTTAGGTCTACTTCGTCCTAATGATTGTTTAGTATTATTATCCGCCAGTGGGAAATCAAAGGAACTCTTGACTTTATTGAGTCATGTGACCAATCCTGTCATTTTAGTCACGTGCGATGAATCTTCGGAATTAGCCCGGAGTTCTCGGGTTAATGCGGTATTGCATACAGAATTACCATCACAATTAAAGGAAGATACTATTCATGGAGTTCCTGCACCTACAATATCAGCTACATTATGTATGGTACTTATGGATGGAGTTAATATGGCATTAGCTGAGATGTTAACTCCGGGAGTTGATAATCGAAGGAAACAATTTTCAATTAATCATCCTGGTGGTAGTATTGGTGAGACATTAAGTCAAACTGCTACCAAGAGATCGAGTTGGGTGGATGATATAGTGGGAGAAGAGAAGAATGAGAACAATCACAAAACTAACAATGTAAATAGTACAAAACTTCTGATTCAACAATTATATGAATTAGATGAATTGAAGATTCTACGAATCATTACTCGATTTGATAGGATTGAAGTTGAAGGGAAAAATATAGAGACAAAACAGGTTAAAAAGATGTATGTGGAAAAAGAATGGAAGGAATTTAAAGAGAAGTTTATTAGAGAAATGATATAGGGAAGGGAAGGGAAGGGAAGAGATACATTATTAGACAATTAATTGAAATAGACAACATTAACGAAGTTATGTTAAAATGATAGAGAAGTGATAGAGAAGTGATAGAGAAGTGAAGTGATATAATAGTGAAGTGATCTAATAGTGATCTAATGATCTAATACTGATACTGATCTAATACTGATCTAATGATCTAATGATCTAATACTGATCTAATACTGATCTGATACTGATACTGATCTAATGATTTAATTATATATCTAATATATGCCAAGAAAGGAATCCCTTTTATTACATCATATGTCAATGAAATATGTCAATGAGATCATACGTCATTGATATTAATGATAAGATTATTATTTATTGATTATTGATTATTGTTTATTGATCACAAATACAATTGTTGATATTTCATTATATTTTCTCTTCTCTTCTCTCTTCTCTTCTCTCTTCTCTTCTCTCTTCTCTTCTCTCTTCTCTTCTCTTTTGAAATTATAACCGATATCGTGCCGAGCCTAAACTTATAACTATAACTTTTAGTTATTGCAGCAATTTCTGCAATTGCAGCAATTACAACTTAACCTTTTAACTTTTTGTGTTTCTACTTCTATTTCATTTGTTACATGTTTTGTTATATGTTTTGTTATATGTTTTGTTATATGTTTTGTTATATGTTTTGTTACATGTTCTATTACATGTTCTATTACATGTTCTATTACATGTTCTATTACATGTTTTGTTTCATACCTTTTCTATGACTTCTCCCCTGCATATACCTTAATTTACGACGTTTTATGTCACTTTCATTATAACTCCTTTGATTGTTAAATAAAGTTTAACTTTTAAAGCCACTATTTCAGTGAAGAGTGAAGAGTGAAGAGTGAAAAATGTTAAAATAGAAGATTTTATAACAATTATAAACATTTTCAATTTCTAAAGAATTGAATAGTTTAGAGAAGAGTTATAACTCTTAATAAAGAACTAAATAGAATTGAATCATAGTAATTATTTAGTAATAGAGTCATAGTAAGAGAGTCATAGTAATAGAGTTATTCACTAATAGAGTCATTTATTAAGAGAAGTATTTAGTAATAGAACTAATTCCTTTACTAATAGAATCATTTACTAATAGAACAATTCATTCACTTCTAAAACATTTCCATAATGAAATTCCTTCCATTACTTCCACTTCTTCCATTACTTCCACTTCTTCCATTACTTCCACTTCTTCCATTCCTTTTCTCCATAGTCCTATTCCCTTTAGCCCTCTCAGACATCTCCATCATTTCCCCTACAAACAATAAAGAATACTCTCCTGATGATGGTAAAGTTCAAATCAAAGTTAAATGGAAAGATTCTTCTGATAACACCAACGATCAATACTCCTTAAATAATGCTAAATCAACTAAACTCTTACTTTGTGCTGGTTCAAGTACACAAACAGAATGTTTTGAAACTTTAAAGACTTTTGATAATGATGATATCAAAGATACTACTTCTTATACTACCAACTTTGATGATGATATTTGTGATAATGGTTATTATTTCTTTCAATTCTATACTATATTTGCTGAAGATGCTACCACCATTCATTATAGTGGTAAATTTAAACTCACTAAAATGAAAGGTGATTCTAATTCTTTAACTGTTCCTTATACTGTTAATGGAGCTCCTCCTAATGATGTCACTGAAGGTGGTGGTGGTGGTAATGATGATACTTCTATTGATACAAAGTCTTTTGGTGTATATTATACTTCCCAAACCGGTACTAAACGGTATGCACCAATGCAATTACAACCAGGAACCAAAGTTACGGCTACTAAATGGTCAACTTTATTCCCTACTAGTTCAGTTACTTATTATTCAGAGATGAGGAAGTCATTGGAACAATATTCTACCACGACACCGGTGTGGAGTTATAAGGTTACTTCTGTACATAATTGGGCGAGTCCAGCGGGTAATCCTTCGGTAGCGTATGATCCTAATGAGAGGGTTTTATCAGCATCATTAACTGGGAGGAGTGGGAGAAGAGGTAGGTGGATGGACTATTGAAGAAGAAGTCTTTAGAAGTTTTTAGAAGAAGAGAGTTGAAGAGAGGAAGTCTTTAGAAGGAAGAGAGTTGAAGAGTATTGAAGAAGAAGTTAAGAAAGAACAAAGAAAGAACCTTCAACTTCACCAATACTTCACCAATACTTCACCAATACTTCACCAATCACATATATAAACACCAAATAAACATATGAAGAGATGAAATTAGTAGTAGTAGTAGTAGTAGTAGTAGTAGTAGTAGTAGTAGTAGTAGTAGTAGTAGTAGTAGTAGTAGTAGTAGTAGTAGTAGTAGTTTTGATAACCACAAACATAAAGTTCACAAACATGAAGTTCACAAACATAAAGTTTACAAATACAAGTATCATCAAGATATTGTTATTACTGACAAAACATAACATTATTAGTTATATTATGTCACTATGTTCTCTTCTCTCTCTTTCAATACTTTCTTAACTATAACTCTCTTCACTATAACTCTCTTCACTATAACTCTCTTCTTAGAACCATTTCACTTCTCCAAACCATTTCACCTCTCCAAAACCTTCTATTCTCTGTTATTTATTGCTCAAAAGCTACCTATTAACACTATTCACAAACTATTAACAAACTATTTCTAACTATTTTCAGCTTTAACTATTTTCAACTATTGTCAACTTTAACTATTTCACCTTCTTTAACTATTTTCTCCTCTATCAACTATTCTCAGCTTGTATCAATGCTGTCTCGGCTACTATTATCATTTTCTCCACTGACGCCAAATGCTTCCCATAACTATTTTTTGATGAAATTTGTTTTAAATATTGTCGTAATTTTAATACCAATACTTTCTTTTCTTCACTTTTTGTACCAAATCCTTCAACTAATTTTTGGATCACATAATTAGCATATTGATCTTTCATCATTAATGCTAATGGTGAATCATCATCAACTACTTCTATTGATAAATCTTCATTTCCTAATAATACTTCACCAAGAATTCTTTTCCTTTGTGTTAAATCTCCATATTTAATACATTTTTCAATAACATTAGAAGCAAATTTATGTTTAGAAAAATTAACCACTGATCCTAATACTATTTTAAGTATAGCATCTCGATCTTGACTACTACCTCGTTCTAATATATGTTGCATAACATAATTCCCATATTGATCTTGAATCAAATAAAAGATAAATCGATATAATTCATTCAAGATTTTCCTTTGATCTTCTTTATTAGAATGTTCTAAAAATCTTTGAATCACTCTACATCCATAAGGATGGGTAGATAAATGATAAATTTGATTTTCTAAACTATCCAATATGAATCTTACATGTTCAAAAGGAATTCTTTCTATGGATTTTTGAATTACATGATTCCCATTTTGATCTTTAGCACATATTAATACATGATTTTTTAATTCATTAACAATTCGAATTTGTCCTGATAAATCAATAGCTTCTAATGCTCTTTGAACCACTCTACATCCATACATTTGTAATGATAAGTCATAAATATGTCCCATCATATACTCTAATAATACTTGTTTTTGTGTAGTAGATCCATGTTCAAAGTATTTTTGAATAACATAATTTCCAAATACATCAGTCATCAAATCATAAGAAATATCTCTAATTTCATTAAAAATCATTTCTTTTTCTTCATCACTAGCTTCGGGTAACTTTTGTTGAATAAACCGAGATCCATGTTGATCTTTAGTGAATTCTACTGCATGACCATAGATATCTTTTAAGTAATAATCTTTTCCTTTGAAATTGGACCTGACTTCTTCTAATAATGGAGATCTATAGATATGAGGACCTCCATTACCAGCGGCAGAAGCTTTCCCATTTTTGGCTCCTTTACGGCGATTGTTGGCTGGAGGAGTTGGTTGTTCCAGAGGAGTTGGGGTGACGTCTGAAGCATTGGCGGGAGAAACAGCTTCCAGGCTGGAAGGATCGGACCCGGACCTGGACCCGGACCCCATAGGTCCTGTAGGTCCTGTGGACCCTGGAGGTCCTTGAGGTCCTGTGGATCCTGGAGGTCCCATAGGTCCCATGGGTCCCATGGGTCCCGCGACTTCAGTTTCAGATCCCATCATTGGTTGATACATCAGATAAGGATTAAATGGTTGGAACATGGCACCAGGATTGGGTTTAGCGTTAGGCATTCCAAGCCCTGGAGTATGGTGGAACGACTTTTTGGACCGAGAATTGGGAGATTCATTACTATCCTTAGGTTTTTCGTCCCGGGGTGGGGCCATATAGTTGAAATTGAAGAACCGAGGGTCCATAAATGGCGGTGGCATGGCGGCCGGGGGTGGCATGGTTTTAGCATCACCAGCGGCAGGGCTGGCGCCGGCAGCGCCGTAGGGCGGGAAAAACGATGCCGCGGCAGGATTCCAAATATTAGCCGGGTTCATATGAGGATTCTGGGGCGGAGGCACCACGCGAGAATCTTCAGGTCCCGCACTAGCGTAATCAGAAGACATAGACAACGTGGCACCAGCCTGAATGGGGGAAGTATTATTATAATGATCAATTTTTTCACTAATCGATTGATGACGAGAAGTTCTATTATTATTGATATTTAAACTCTCATTTAATGATCCGGAATCAGACAATGGATGCTTCAAGGAGTCGCCGCGGGCGGCATTGGACCCATTGGCGCCAGGAGTATGGAAACTAGTACGCCGTGACCCCAGGCCATCGAACGACAACGCCGAAGAAAAATTATTGGATAATTCAATTTCTCGTGTAGCATCCCCCACATTAGAGAATTTTTGAAGGAAACTATCCTGAGGAGGATGTCTACTGGTGATACCACCAGAAATGGAAGCGGCGCCAAAGCCAAGACGAGATCCAGGACCTGGAGGTCCTTGAGGTCCTGAGGTTCCATGAGGTCCTGAGGTCCCATGAGGTCCTGTAGGACCTCGAATCCCATCATCAGGAGCCGAGATCGCCGATAACGCCGAGGGCCTAACGCCAAATAATTTCCCATCAATATCTTTATCGGTAGAAATAGAACGAGAAAACTCCTTCTCACCAAAATCACTTCCACTAAAGTCTCCGCCGAACATGTTGGCTACGTCGGGATCCACATGGTCCAACATAGTTTTAAGTTGAGTGTCAGAGCCGGGGGTACCGTTGGACCAAATTGTTTCTGGCATAGTTAAAGAGGTAATGAAGGAGGAGTGAACGTCGAGGGGTGAGTATTGTGGTCATGTGTTTGGGCACGTGTTTGGCACGTGTTTTGCGCGTGTTTGGCACGTGTTTAAAGCGTGTGTCATGTTCAAGTATACATTACTATATAGTGTTAGACAGTCTAGGCGGTAGTCTAGGTCCAGGGCCAGCGCGGTACCGCGGTAGTCTAGGTCTATGGCTTTCACGGTACCGCGGTAGCCTAATACCTAACCTCATATGACCCCGACTTCAGACAATACTTCACCCATTTCACCGTCCTATAATTACTCCCCTCATAAACTCTCAAATAATTAACACTTAACCCCGAACATGAAAACATATCTATAGAAAAATTTAATTTCATCGGTGGTTTACTCCAACTCAATACATCACTACTACTCTGAGGGGCTACTTCCACTTCCGCAGTAAGTACATGCTCACTGGCACCGAAAAACTTATTAAAATTCCACCCTATCGCGGTATCCTCAGCCCTATACTTGGCCCGACCTTGAGAACTCTGGGTGTAATGGCGCACGACCCCGGGTGGAACCGGAATCATCAATTCAACATCAGTAGCACAAAGCTTGGACGGAAATAGCGATAAAATTACTACCTCATATTGTACGGTAGTGCCACCGCGTACCACCACCCGCGGACTAACTTTAAACGGTAAATTAATATTCAGCATACAATTATAACTCATTAATTGAAATTGTCCATCAGGTGGAATAAATTCTATACTTCGTTGATTATCAAACTTAGCAAGTTCTACACATTGATGGAATTTACAATCTTCTAAAACCACGGAATTATTAGTAAAATTGGTACTATTTTCATCATCATTATCATAAGAATTAATGATTAAACTATCATCACTAAAGCCAAATTTACACTGAGGCATTCCTGATAATCGAGTATTCATATTAATGGTACCATCGACGTAAGCTCGAAGGATTTCTGACTGTTCATTGACCAAAACATTAATTTTTTCGTCGACATTTAAAAATATTTCATTCCGTCTATATTTAATATCACCATCTCTCCAAGTAACTTTAACATTTTGATCTTTTTTTGAAGGTCCAAGAATATGATTACTACCAGTGGACCTACGCCGCGTAAGAGTACTAAGTCGCGAGGCCACGCCCGTACCACCACCATTAGTCGACCCTTCATTTAATGTCACTCCCGGTAACACAGACTGAAGATAATTAGTTTCTAGACTTAATGGATGACCAAATTGAATCATTTCATCAACAAGTTGATAAATAGTGAAGAAATTATTAACTATGGATTCATCATTAACATCATTTACGCCTAAAGCTGACGTAAGGGTGGTAACTAATTTGTACAAAAACTCTAAAATCGTGGTACAATCTTGATTAGATCTAGTTACCGCCACAAACCAAAGTTTTCCTGTATTAATATAGATGAAAGATGTGGAACCAAGGGTTAAAATAGGGGATCGAACTTCATTTGTACTACCATTTCTGGACACGGAATTGATGACTTGGATTCGGAATATTTCCGCTACGTTTCTTTTGACTCCGTCTTTGTAAAGTTTGGAGATGAGAATGTCACCTTTTTTATCGAGGATGAAGAGGGCGGTTATCATGAAGGAGTGTTGAAGAAGTCTTGAGTGAATGGAGAGACTTCTTTAGACGCGACTGAGAAGTCTTGAGGAAGCGGAGGCTTTGTGAGGGGGGAACTAATTTACCGCGAAGTCGAGGAATTGATTTAGTAAATTGGTAGTAATTTAGTGCGAGAGACTTCGTATGGTACTAAATTGGTAGTAATTTAGCGCGGTACTAATGTCGTGCTATTTTTACCGCCATGGTAGTGAGTAGATGTGTTATTGTAGATGTGTTAGTGTAGATGTGTTCCAGTTTTTGTTCCAGTTTTTGTTCCAGTTTTTGTTCCAGTTTTTGTTCCAGTTTTTGTTGCATCTCTTTAAATGTTCTTCAAAAGTTATTTGTATCACAAAAAAAACACTTCACTGCACCATTGCTCGCCCTAGAATTTATTTCTCGTGCTATTCTGGCCCTAGAATTTATTTCTCGTGCTATTCTGGCCCTAGAATTTATTTCTCGTGCTATTCTCGCCCTAGAATTTATTTCTCGTGCTATTCTCGCCCTAGAATTTATTTCTCATAGTAGGTTGAATGATAGTCTTATATGCAGTACCCTTACCTCAACAGTTTAACTCCCTATTAAAAACAATGAATTTTCCTTCATTTGAGTTGGAATTTGGATGTGTTATAGAGGTATGAAGTGTAATAATACTGTACAAGTTTGAGTGGGAATGGTTTGATACTAGGGAAGTTATGAAGGGGTGGTGGTGTATTGGTATGTGCACGACCCTTGCTACTACAGTATAAGATATTGTATGATATTATATAGTATTATATAGTATTATATAGTATTATATAGTATTGTATGACATTTTATGATATTGTATCGTATTATGTAATGATTTATAACATTTATGATGAAATAATCTTCTATTATATAATCTTTATGATATCATTATCATTTGATATCACTTGATGTCATTGACATGATCCTGATCTTATGATTCAAAAATCACTTCCCTTCTTTCTATTAGGTTTTCTAACTGTTTTCTTATCATGTTTCTTTTTGTCTTCTTTTTTATGTTCTTTGTTATCTCCATTTTCTTTCTTATTTCCATTATTATGTTTCTTTTTATCTCCTTTTTCTTTCTCTTTATCTCCTTTCTCTTTCTCTTTATCTTCTTTTTCTTTCTCTTTCTCTTTATCTTCCTCTTCAGCTTCACCTCCTCCTCCTCCTCCCCGTCTAAAACTGTCTGAAAAACTCATCCCTCCTCCTCTATCATACAAATAATCTTCTTCCAACATCTTAAACCGTTTTGGTGTCTTCATTAACATCTTCATCCATCCTTCTATTTGCTCATCTGACCATTCAAATTCTTTCTTCATCTTTTGTCGACTTTGTGACTTTCTATTTCCTCTTTCAAACTCTTGAATACCTTTTTCTTTAAATTGTTTAAATAATTGTCTTTCTGTTTCATCTATAGGTGATGTTTTATTTCCAAGTTCTCCTTCTTCATATGTATCATCTGGTTCATCTTCATCACTTTCATACATACTTCTTAAAGCTATTTCTAAGTTCTTTTCTTTCAGAATTTGCTTATTAGTTTGTTTTTCAAATTTGGTATAACTATAGTTTTTATTGGTGAATCTATCCACCAGGCTTTTACTTGGTGGGGGAGGTTTTTGTTTTATTGCTTCTTCCTCTTCCTCTTCTCCTTCTCCTTCTCCTTCTTCAATAGTATTAATCAATTCAGGCTCTTCTAATAACATATTCGTTACTGTCTCCACATTATTCTCATTATCTTTCAATATACTTTTGGCTTTTCCTACACTTAAATCAGGAATAATATTAATAAGCATTTCTATATCATCATTAGAAGGTTCCAGAACTTTTTGTTTAACAAAAGGAAGCTTTTCTTCAATTCCAGGGATTAATTGTTGGAATTGTTCACTACAAATTATAGCTGAAAATAAAGGACTTTTATCAGTAGATTGTAAAGAAATAACTCCTAAATCTTTAGCTAATTTAACCACTTTAGCTCCTGGTAAACTTATCATTGAAATAATCATTATATCTTTTGCAGTGTGAGAATGAATTCCATTACCATCACCATATAACTTTTCAAGACTAATTATCCAATCACTAGTAACAAATCGTTCAGCAAAATCAATAGATTTCTTCTTATTAACAGATTTAGGAGTTTCTGAAGTTGTTGTGGCTGAATTTAAATTCACTGTAGTGTATTTTGTAGTAATACATTGACCTAATAACAATGATAATACATTCAATTCTTTAGTATTAAACTTTCCTTCAGTGATAATTCTATGCAAATGAGATTGAACTGATGATATACAATTGATATTACCAGATTTCTTATTATCATTAAGCTTTGATTTGAATGATCCATCGACTAATCCTCGAACTGTGGAATAGTTTCCTTGTATATATATACCAATAAAGTACCAAATAGAATCACCAGTAAGATTAACTTTAAGAATACTATAAGTTTTAATAAAATGGAATATAAGATGTTTTAAACGAGCTTCATTAGACTTTATATCGGGATTAATAGCACCTAAAGAGAAGATTTTGGAGTCTTCGTCGTAGGTTTCGTATAAATAAGTCTTTATCATTAGACATAATTGTTGCTTTGATTTAATGGAAAGGAGTTTGAAATTATCAGGAATAAGGTAATGGAAAAGATGGATGTAGTTTTCGAGGAGATGGACCCAAATAACGGGGTCTTTATCGATAAGGGAGGATCGTAGGGAGAAGGGAGGGTACTGGGGGATTTGTAGGGACATGATGAGAAGAGGAGAGTAGGAGAAGGGGAGAAAAATAGTGCGAAGGGGTGGTGAGTGTTAGGGAGAGGTGGTGGTAGAGTGTGGTGGTAGGATAATTATTTTAGTGAGAGGTGGCGGTATTATGTCGCGGTAGGTTGTAGAACGAGTAGTGAAAGTGAGAACAAATCAGAGCTGAGAAGAAGTGAGAAATAGAAGTAAAAATGAACTCTCTCAATGAGAGAAGATTCCCATAATAATTGTGATTTCTCCACAATTTTATAGGATTTTTCACAATTTTATACTTTTATGATGTTTGAAATTGTTGGAACTTTTCTATTTTTATAATTTTATGATTTTTATGATTTTTTTTTTTATTTTTTAATTTTTTTAATAATTCTTCTATTCTCTCTCTCTCTCTCTCTCTCTCCCTTTCTGCTTCTCATATAAATTTTGCAGCTTTCATGACTCATGAAAAATGAAAAGTGAAAAATGAAAAAAGTGAAAAATGAAAAAAGTGAAAAATGAAAAAAGTGAAAAATTTGAAAAATTAAAAAAAAAAATTAAAAAAAAAATAAAAACAATTACAAAACACAACTACAAAACACAAAAACAAAATCTTTAATGTTTATACATTTCTAAAATTTCTATTTTCTACAATTTCTCTTCTACATTTTCTATATAATTGTGTCTCCCTTCACTCTCCCTCCTCCTCTTCTCTCCCTTCCAGAAAAGAGTCACTTTAACTCTCCCTAATAACTCGCACTAACCCGAAATCCCATCGCAATCATCTTCTCATTTGGTTAACATTACTTTAAGTTCTGTTCATTAAAAACAAAATTTACTCATGTGTGACGTCGTTTTAGGTTCCCAATGGGGTGATGAAGGTAAAGGAAAATTGGTGGACATTTTATGTGAAGATGTTGATGTTTGTGCTCGGTGTCAAGGTGGTAATAACGCTGGTCATACTATTGTTGTTGATGGGGTTAAATATGATTTCCATTTATTACCTTCAGGTTTAGTTAATCCTAAATGTATTAATTTGATTGGTTCTGGTGTTGTGGTTCATGTTCCAGCACTTTTTGAAGAATTAGAACAATTGGAAAAGAAAGGTTTACATTGTAGAGATCGGTTATTTATATCTTCTAGATGTCATTTAGTGTTTGATTTCCATCAAAGAACTGATAAATTGAAAGAAGCTGAATTATCTGAAACTAAGAAATCTATTGGAACCACTGGTAAAGGTATTGGACCTACATATTCCACCAAGGCTTCTCGGTCTGGAATTAGAGTTCATCATTTGGTTTCTGAAGATCCTCAAGTATGGCAAGAGTTCAAAACTCGGTACCAAAGATTGATAGAAAGTAGATATAAACGGTACGGGGATTTTGATCATGATATTGAAGGAGAATTGGCCAAATATGAACAATATAGAGAGAAATTGAGACCATTTGTAGTTGATGCTGTGGACTTAATGCATAAGTCATTAGCTGAAAACAAAAAGATTTTGGTTGAAGGAGCTAATGCTTTAATGTTGGATTTAGATTATGGTACTTATCCTTATGTTACATCTTCCAATACAGGAATTGGAGGGGTTTTAACCGGATTAGCCATTCCTCCTAATAAAATCAATAACATTTATGGTGTAGCTAAAGCTTATACTACTAGAGTTGGTGAAGGACCTTTCCCTACAGAACAATTGAATGAAGTTGGGGAAACTTTACAAGATGTAGGGGCTGAATATGGGGTTACTACAGGAAGAAAAAGAAGATGTGGATGGTTAGATTTAGTAGTATTGAAATATTCTACTTTAATTAATGGTTATACTGCTTTAAATATTACTAAATTGGATGTTTTAGATAAATTTAAAGAAATTAAAGTTGGTGTTTCTTATAGTTATAAAGGAGAAAAATTATCAAGTTTCCCAGAAGATTTAACTAAATTAGGTAATGTTGATGTTGAATATGTTACATTACCAGGATGGGAAGAAGATATTACAAAGATTAAAGAGTTTGAGAAGTTACCCGAGAATGCTAAGAAGTATTTGAAGTATATTGAAGAGTTTTTAGGGGTTTCTGTAGAATGGGTTGGTACTGGACCTGGAAGGGATTCTATGTTGAAGTGTAGTAAGTCTTGAGGTAAGTCTTGAGCGAAGCGAGAGACTTATTAGATACATGAATCCTTGAGCGAAGCGAGAGGGTTCAATAGGAGACTAGAAAGAATCTAGAAAGAAAGCAGAACCATATTTAGAATAAACAATTATAGTTGTAGTTTTGACTTTGTACTCATTGAACACAAATACTCTCGCCCTTTGTACTCAATGAGCACAAATGGATCCGCTCGAGAACAAACTTTTGTCGTCTACCACGGGCATCGCACGACATCGCGGTAGGTAGGTCGAAGATGGAATAAAGCTCTACTACGAAGTCTCGTGAAACTCTACCACCTTCGCACTATATCAGCAGTTCTATATCACTCACGTTCAAGACTTCAACACATCAACATGTGGCTAAACATCCTCCTACGCTTCTACTCCGCCTTTTATATGATCATCTCTGATTGTGATGAAACTTTCAATTACTGGGAACCTTTAAACCTTCTATCACGTGGGTTTGGTAAACAAACTTGGGAATATTCTCCCGAATTCGCTATACGGTCTTATGCTTATTTACTTCCATATTACTTACTAAACATCCCCATGGCCTGGGCTTGTGATTGGTTCAATCTCCCTAGTTACTACCAGTTTTATTTCATTCGGATTGTACTTGTAACCTTTACTATGTACACAGAATGGAAGTTATACAAATCATTGACAAAGAACTATTGTTCCACCATTGGTAATTGGTATTTGTTTTTGACATCAATAGCACCAGGAATGTCACATGCTGGGGTGGCGTTGTTACCGTCATCATTTGGAATGCAATGTGTTAATTTGTTTGTAAGTTATGCTTTGTATGACTTTAGTGTTGGTAGTAGTGTTAAGGCATTGACGTGGCTTATGATTGGAGGAATTGTTGGCTGGCCGTTTATCATGGCGTTAGGGATTCCTTATGGGATTTATGTGATAATGCAATGGAAAAGGGGGCCACAAGTGGTGGCGAAGGTGGTGGCTTATTGTGGCTTGAATTTGATGGCTATTTTGATTGTAGTTATTACTGTGGATTCTGGGTTTTATCAGACTTTGGTGGTAATTCCTTTGAATATTGTGTTGTATAATGTATTTGGAGGAGAAGGAGAAGGTCCTGAAATCTTTGGTGTAGAACCATTTAGTTATTATGTGCTTAATTTGCTTCTTAACTTTAATATTACTGCAGTTTTGGCGTTGTTAGGAATGGTTTTTACGGTTAAAAACCATCACAATTGGTTTGTGGTTAATGCAACTTTGACTTTGTGGTGTTTAATCTTTGGCTTACAACCTCATAAGGAAGAACGGTTTTTGTACCCGGTGTATTCGTTGATTATAGTTAATGGTGCTATTACTATGGACTGGGGGATGGGAGTTGTTTCTGTGGTGTTGGACAGAGTTTGTGGTAAGAAAAGAGTTATTTCTACAATAATGACTATTGTTAAGCTGGTTGTTGTAGTATCAACATTGACAGTATCGTTATTAAGAATAGTAAACTTGGTAGAGAATTATAGTACTCCGTTAACGGTGTCGAAGTATTTGTCACAAAACGAAGAATGTCTGGAGACAAAAACCGTTTGTGTAGGTAGAGAATGGTACCATTTCCCTACATCATTTTTTTTACCACAAAACCATCGACTTGGGTTTGTGAAATCAGGATTTGATGGATTGTTACCAGGAGATTTCATAGAAAATAGTGATATCTTCACCGCCACCAGTGAAATACCACCAGGAATGAATAACAAAAACCAATTTTCTGAAGGAAAAGTGATTTCTTTGCACCAATGTGATTATTATATCGATAATTCAGGACCTACCAACGGAATAGAACCATTAATCATTCAAGAGAATGGAAGTGCGGCCCCAGGTTGGTCGATAATTAATTGCTCACCAATAATCAATCCGGCGGGGGCTCACCACGGAATAGGACGACTTTTATGGATTCCGGACCAATTGCGGAACCAAATCCCATACCAAGTAGAGACAATGGAATTTTGTTTAGCACAGAGAGAGAGAGAGACAGAGAGAGACAGAGACAGAGAGTGAAGTGTACAACTAAACCAAAAACAGCCAAAGGCTATGCCGAGTGTAGATTCAAGTATATACCGGATAATACATATAAAACCCCTTTTTCACTCATCATAATTCGTCATCAAAGTATTCATTAAGGGCTTTTATGGATTTATCATAGCCATCATTGGCTTTTTTTAAGGCATCTTCAATCAACAAAAGCCAATAATCATCAGACTCCGGAGAAGGAGAAGTATCACCAGAAGTACCAGTAGAAGTACCAGTAGAAGTACTTAACACAAAATTATCAAAGTTATTCTTACGACCATAATTTTGAATCCGTTCACATTGAGTAGAGATTTTAACCAATCCTAAAGCTGCTGCTGACCCTTTTAAATAATGACCCAAAGAACTTAATTGATCCAAATTCTTATTAGCTAAACCATCTTTAATTTGGTCAATGGTTTCTTTAAATTGATCAACAAAGGTTTGGAATAATGTTTTAGAAAACCCTTCTTCATCTTCATCCATTCCTATTAATTCATCAAACACGGGCCAAGCCACTAAACCAGTGGATTGTAACTCTTGCTTTTTTTGCTCCGACATGGATTGTACGGTGGTGGTGGTGGGGGGTTTGTGATATAATGTACAATGAGGATCTATAAATGCTTAAGGAGATGGAGTTTAAAACTTTTATAGGGAGCGAATTTGTCGACGATGTCGTGCGTGACAAGTTCTACAGTTATGGCACAACGGCACAAGGGCACTACAAGGCACAAGGCACTACAAGCGAAGTTTTGGACAGAGTGTGTGACTGGTAACTTGTCAGAGAATATAGAAGGGTTGTGAAAGGTCTAGAACAAACTTGTATCATAGAAGTTGATCTTAGATCTAATGAGAATATTGTAAGAGTGTAAATGAGAATGGTTAGAGTAGTGTAGTGTTAGAGTAGAGTAGTGTTAGAGTAGAGTAGTGTTAGAGTAGAGTATGGTCAGTATATATGGCTACTGTAAGAGTATGGCTAGCGTAACTGTATGCTGCGTACAGTACACTTTTGCGTACAGTAGATATGCTTTTTTGTTGGTTTTCGTGTAAGGTGTAAGTGTAAGGTGTAAGTGTAAGGTGTAAGTGTAGAGAGGTTTTTTTTGAAAGGTGTAGAGCTGGTGTAAGTTTAAGTGTACGGTGTAGAGGGTGTACAGTGTAGAGGGTGTACAGTTTAGAGGGTGTACAGTGTAGAGGGTGTACAGTGTAGAGGGTGTACAGTGTAAGGTGTACAGTGTATGTCTAAGGTGTACAGTGTATGTCTGAGCTGTAAGTGTAAGTGTAAGGTGTAAGTGTATAGCATACAACGTAGCGTCAGTGAATATGTAAGTGTAAGGTGTAAGTGTATAGTATAGAATGCCGTGTAAATGAATGCAGTGTAAATGCAGTGTAAATGAATGTAGTGTCACTATAAAGTATCTACAAAGTATCCAATCCTATTTCCTACAATCCACCACAATCCAATCCAATTA
Source organism: Yamadazyma triangularis (assembly GCA_030573955.1). Taxonomy (NCBI): domain Eukaryota; kingdom Fungi; phylum Ascomycota; class Pichiomycetes; order Serinales; family Debaryomycetaceae; genus Yamadazyma; species Yamadazyma triangularis. Next base: position 34,131 of record JAJMEC010000071.1, on the reverse strand, counting down.
TCCTACATTCACAATATGTTAACTATTATACTATAAAATACGACCGCCAGAGTGTTGGAGGATAGACATCACGTATATGCAGTACACGAAGGTCAGTAGAAGTACTCCCTAAAAACGACAAAAAACAGGCCGGAACTGGTCCCAGACACTAGAACTAGACTCTTACAAACTACTAACATCTCATATATCAAACTAAAAATCTATACTTTCTATATTGACTTCTGCAAGCTTCTCTAAACTTGTCTAAACTTGTCTAAACTTGTCTAAAATTGTCTAACCTTCTTTCCACTTTTGTACACCTTACCACAAAACCCTCTCCCTCTCCCTCTCCCTCTCCCTCTCCCTCTCCTTCTCCCTCTCCCTCTCTTTTGTACACCTCACCACAAAACCGTTGTACACCTCACCACAAAACCGTTATACACCTCTACACCTCCTTCTCCCCCTCCCCCATCTCGTATAATCCACCTATCCGATCCATATAATAATCAGGCCCTTCTTGCATCCCCTCTACTTTATCCTCCTTTTCTATCCCTGTTAATACCAATAACGTATCCAACCCTCCTAAACGACCAAATTGCATATCAGTATTTAACCTATCACCAATCATTAACCCCCGTTTAGGATTTTGTGCCAATTGGGGATGATCAGCTTTAATAGAATTCATCATTGATTGATTAGGTTTACCACAAACAGCATCGGGTTGTCTACCACTAGCAAAAGCTACAGTCTCAATAATGGACCCAGCACCGACTAAAAGTTTCCCTTTCAGAGGGAAAGTAGAATCAATATTTGTAGCCACAAATGGAAGGGATTTATCTTGGGCTAAAAGGTACTGCATAGTAACACATAATTTTAAATAGTTTAAATTTAAGGTTAACCCAGCAACAACACAGCCTACGGTTGGGTCTAAATTAGTGAGCATGGGATGATCAGGGTCGAATTCAGCACCAGACTCGACCAAACTTGGGTCGTTAGCTCCCGCGGTAGAATAACCTAATTCCACAAGTTCTTTTTCAATCCCTTCTTCACCTAAAATCCAAATTTTTTTATCTTTTGGAAGGTTTAAGATTTTGTCAATATAAACTGCTGTAGCATAAGAAGAACCAAAGATTTCTTCCTTTTTAATTCCTTCAATTCCCATTTTTTCAAATTTTTTTAAGTAATCTTGACGACATTTGGTGGAATTGTTGGTAACAAATATGATAGTTTTATTAAGATTTTTAAGCATTTGAAGAGTTTCTTTAACAAATGGTAAAAGATGATCACCAAGCCAAAGAACTCCATCACAATCAAAAAGAAAATAATCGTAAGAATTGAGGAGATTTTGGCATTGTTGGGGGGAGGTAATTTTCATGGTTGAATAAAGAATAACTTTTAGGCGAGAGACTGGAGTTATTCGCGGGAGGGTGGACTCAGAATACTACGTTTTAGTGTGGTGGTAATAGAGCGTGGTAATAGAGCGTGGTAATAGAGCGTGGTAATAGAGCGTGGTAATAGAGCGTGGTAATAGAGCACGGTGTTAATTACAGAGAGCGGACTTATGCTCTCGCACCAGGCGCTGTTTTTGTACTCATTCTCTGCCCTGTTTTTGTACTCATTCTCTGCCCTGTTTTTGTACTCATTCTCTGCCCTGTTTTTGTACTCATTCTCTACTCTCTCTCTACTCTCTCTCTACTCTCTCTACTCTCTTTATATTTATTTTATACTTATTTTATCTACATCCCCTCCCCAAATGCTATGGAAATTTCTCATTAGGATGAACTCCCGCCGTATACCTTGGTAATCTTAATTTAGATTTATCATGATAAAGTTCTTGATCATATCTCTGTTTAGTCTCTTCAGACATAGATTCTCTAACCATATCTTGTCTTTTCATTTCACTAAAGTATCTTCTAGCAGTATTTCTATCATCTTCAGCTAATAATAAAGGTTGAAGGTAAAATCTAGCCCATTGTCTTTCTCTAAGTAATTCTCTTTGTTCATCAATTCCTTTATAATGTCTATAGAAACCAAATCCCATGGTTCCAACAATGATCCAAAAATATATAGCCGGTCTAAAACCTCTGGCTGGAAGGTTTCTTTTCCATTGTACTGGCTCGTATCCCTGAATGGGTGGCAAGTCTTGCATGATTTAACAAGTATTAATAGTAATAGTTTGAAATAGATGGGATTTTATTGGAGAATTTTTTCGCGATCCTTGACTTCCTAATTGGGGAGGGTTGGGAGATGCACTACCAAAAGAATGAGTTTACCAAAAGAATGAGTTTGTGGATCAAGTCACAAACACAACTCCAACTCCAACTCCAACTCCAACTCCAACTCCAACTCCAACTCCAACTCCAACCACAAACACAACCTCTCTACTTCACTTCTCTTCAATATATTCACTATATACCTCTTCTCTCCTCCTCTACTTAATATCAAACACGGGCTTAAGCTTCTTGATCAATAACCAATCTTCCTTACTTACAGAATCTCTAAAAGCAGGATCTTTCAACGTATCAATGGATTTCCTACTAATTAATGAATACAAATTATCAGTTTCATCAACATGACGACCCCAAACTGGTTGAGCACTAGAAGGATTTTCTAATCTCATGGCTACACCGGCAGCAGTTTGACCCTTTTTAACTTGATCCATTGATTTATGGTTAACTTCCAATGATACTACTTTACCCAAAACCATGATATTAGGCGTTTTTGTGGTAGGATCAGTTCTAACAGCACAAATAGGTGTACCTATTCTAACAGCTCCTTCTATCACATCAACCCCAATAAGCATAGGATTACGTTTGTTAATGATTTGAATGGTTTTCATGACACAAGGGAATACAGCATAATCCATGAAATCTTGACGACGTTGTTCCAATAATTTGGCTTGATAATCAGTGAATGCATCGAACAAATGATAAATGATATCAGCATTGAAAAGTTTAATGTGTTGTTCATTGGCGTATTGTTCAGCTTCTTTATCGATCTTAACATCAAAGCATAACATTACGGCGTATTCAGGAGCTTTTTCTGTCATGGCACCAGCTTTCATAACGTCTCTTTTATAAACAGGACCTAATCCAATAGACATAACTGGGATTTTCAGGGCCTTTAAGAAATCCAATAATGCTTCTAATGATCCTAAAGTCGATGCTTGAACAGTTACACCTCTACCAGAAGTATCCACAGAATCTAATAATCCTGTCAAATCATCCATAACTTCTTCCATGATTTCTTCTTCATCATCTTCTTCACCTACTACCACTAATCTAGAACCAGCTACAGCTTTTTCTAAATCATTAGCAGCGATTTTAACCCCTAAAGCAGCTTTAACTTCTTTATTATGAACATATTCTGATTTGATTCTGATTTCTTTTGATGGTGGCGGGGTTAATAATGCTCTTATATTAGTGGCAATAGGTCCATTTAATCCACATAATACTATCCGATCACCTTCTCGTAAATAACCATTGGATAAAATTACATCAATGGTATAACCAAATCCTTCAACCACTTTAACTTCCAAAATCGTGGCTTCTATTTGTGTTAAATACATTAATTGTTTGGACATTCTCTTTTGAGTCAATTCCAATAATAACCATAACAAATCAGGAACCCCTTCTCCAGTCACAGCTGAAGTAGGAACAATAGAAACATATTTAGCCATGTTTTTGTTCTCATAATATAATTCAGAATTCAATCCTTGTTCAGCTAAAGCCAATTTGATCTGATCTAAACGAGTATAGAATTCTGATTGTACAGCTTTACTTTGCTTTTCAAAAGAATCTCTGAAAGAATTATAAGGAGTAGTATCCCAATCGAATAACCGATCAATTTTATTTAAAGCAACCACAAATGGAGCTTTTCTGTCTCTTAATAACCGAAGAGATTCTAATGTTTGTGGTTCTAATCCATGCATAATATCAATAACCAATATAGCAATGTTACATAATGAAGATCCACGAGATCTTAAGTTGGTAAATGATTCGTGTCCAGGAGTATCAATGATTAATAAACCAGGAACATCAAGAATCCGTTTTTCATATTTGGCCATGACATCAGTTTTTTGTTTAATGGCATCAATAGGGAAATAGGTCGCCCCAATCTGTTGAGTAATCCCACCAGCTTCACCTCCTTGAACGTTGGTTTGACGGACTTTATCCAATAATTTGGTTTTACCTGTATCTACATGACCTAAGATACAACAAATAGGTGATCTTAAATCTTTGTCAGGATGTCTAGTTTCAATTCTTTTAACTTCAGCTTCCTTTTTAGCTGAAAGAGCTTTTTCTTCTTGAGCTTTAGCTTCTGCTTCTTGTTTAGCTAATTGTTTAGCTTGTGCAGCTTTAGCTTTAGCTTCTTCTTTAGCTTGAATTTCTGCTTCAGTAGGTTCTTGGGTTGCTGGAGTTGCTGGAGTTGCTGGTTGTGGTTGTGGTTGTTCTTCTGCCTGATCATCATCAAGTAAATTCTCCCAATCATCAAGAATTGCATCATCATCTTCACCATCATCCTTTTTGGCGTCTTTAGAGTCCTTCTTAGTGGATTTAGCTTTATCTTCATCAGTAGTCTTAGAAGCCTTTTTCTTTCCATAAACAACTTTTTTAGGTTTAGGAACATCAACAGTTTCTTCCTTTTGTGATAATCCTGCAACCTGAACATTAGAATTTTGTAATAACTGTTGACGACGACGTTCTTGAAGTTTCTTTTCTTCTTTTTGTTTCTTAGTCAAAAGTTTCCCTTCAGCTTTTAATTGTTCTTTCTTTAACCGATCTTTTTCTTTCTTAGCAGCTCTAGAAGCTTCTAAACGATCTTGTTCTTCTTGTGCCAATTGTTCAGCTCTACGTTCTTTTTCTTCTTCTTCTTCTTCTAAACGACGCTGTTCATCTTCAAGTTGCTTTTTCATTTCCAATTGTTTCTTTAAAGCTGATAATCCAGCTGGGGCTTTTTTACCCTTTTTAGCTGGGGCTTTAGCTGGCGTAGGAGTAGAAGTAGTTTCACCACCTTCAGAACCGTCAGAAGGTTCTACAGACTCTTCCTTATCACCAGAAGCTGCAGCATTCTTCTTATTAGCTTCTTTAATTTGATCCTTCTTTTCTTGTTGTTGAGCTTTCTTTTTAGCATTTTGATCCTTCTTTTTCTGCTTTTCTGCTTCTTTCTTCAACTTCTCCTTTTCTTTCTTGGATAAAATCTTTGGACCATCAGAATCCTTTTTAGCTTCTTCTTTTTCTTTTTCTTCTTTCTTCTTTTTTGATGATCTAATAGAAGTTAAGAAATCGCCACTGGATTCTTCTTGTGGAGGGTCCTGAGATCCATTTTCATTGGATTCTTGGGGAGTTTGTTCTCCTAATTCTTGAGGTTCTTCTTGTTGATAGATATCATCATCATCCCAATCGCCGGCTTTGGCACCTTTCTTTCCTTTCTTTGCCATAGTTTGAAGAGTGAAAATTTTGACAAAGTGCGCGAAAGAGTGAAGGGAGTTTGTGTAAAAAAGTAGTGCACAAAAGTGAGGGAAGTGAGGGAGGTGGAGCGCACGGTTTTCCCACGACCCTATAGCAAGAGCAAATTCAAAATTTTTCACTACTCTTCACCAACTTATTCTTAACCAGTTCTAGATCAAAATGACTACACTTGAAAAAATTAAAGGAATTGAAGATGAAATGGCCCGGACACAAAAAAATAAGGCCACATCTTTCCATTTGGGACAACTTAAAGCCAAAGTGGCCAAGTTAAAGCGTGAACTCATCAGTGATTCCACCAGTGGAGGAGGAGGTGGAGGAGGAGTTGGATTCGATGTAGCTCGGACTGGGGTGGCTTCTGTAGGATACGTTGGGTTCCCGTCGGTAGGGAAATCTACCCTTCTTAGTCAACTTACAGGAACGGATTCTCAAGCCGCTGCTTATGAGTTTACTACCCTTACCACAGTACCAGGGATTATCAAGTACAAAGGAGCCAAGATTCAAATGCTTGATTTACCTGGGATCATTGAAGGAGCCAAAGATGGTAAAGGTCGTGGTAAACAAGTTATCGCCGTGGCTCGTTCCGTCAATATGCTTTTCTTAGTGTTGGATGTTAATAAACCCATGCAACACAAAGCCATTATTGAACATGAATTGGAAGGGGTTGGCGTCAGAGTTAATAAGCAACCTCCTAATATAGTGATTCAGAAAAAAGAGCGAGGAGGAATTAATGTTACCAGTACGGTTCCCTTGACGCATTTGGATAATGATGAGATTAAAGCCGTGATGAGTGAATATAAACTTAATTCGGCTAACATTGCCATTAGGTGCGATGCCACAGTAGATGATTTAATTGATGCTATTGAGATCAAAAATAGACGGTATATTCCTGCGGTATACGTATTAAATAAAGTGGATTCATTTTCTATAGAGGAATTGGATTTATTATATAAGATTCCTAATGCTATACCAATATCTTCCGGGAGAGGATGGAATTTGGATGATTTATTAGAAATGATGTGGGAGAAGTTAAATTTGGTTAGAGTTTATACTAAGCCTAAGGCGACATTGCCTGATTTTAATGAACCGGTGGTGTTAAGAAGTGATCGGTGTACGGTAGAAGATTTTTGTAATGCCATACATAAATCTTTGGTAGAGGAGTTTAAGAATGCCCTGGTGTATGGATCATCGGTGAAACATCAACCGCAGGTTGTTGGGTTGGGGCATGTATTGGAGGATGAGGATGTGATTACGATTCATAAGCGGTGAGAGAAGTAGAAATAAAGGACAATAAAGGAGACAGTTCAAAAGGAGACAGTTATGAGTTCTCTTGCTTGGCTTAATCGTTGATCCAGTAGTGTACTATATAGGAGAATAAAGAATAAAGTGTAGGGGTGTAGTGGTAGTGAAAGGCTATTGTGACAATAACAGCAAACTCTACTACTAACAACTAATAGTAACTAAAATACTTCGTTCACATTATACCCCTTCTCTATTCTTATCTTGAGTCGTGCCCGTACCATCTTATCCCCTCTTCAATAACTTCCTTATACCAACACCATTTCCTCTCAAACTTCTGCAGTATTATCCCACTTCCTTCCTCTATCACACGTCCAAATTCCAACTCAAATGAAGGAAAATTCATTGTTTTAAATAGGGAGTTAAACTGATGAGGCAAGCGTACTGCATATAAGCCAGCCATTAAATCAAAGCACAATACCGCCAGAGAATATTACCGTCGGAGAATATTACCGTCGGAGAATATTACCGCCAGAGAATATTACCGCCAGAGAATATTACCGCCAGAGAATAAGGCGAGAATAGAATGAGAATGACTGAAGTAGTACTAAAACTTTTCACTGGACCTAGTACTTTACATCTACTTAACCTGTTTAGGGTGTAATCTGAAATGTAATCTATACTGTAATCTGAATTGTAACCTTCTCTGTAACCTTCTCTATAACCTTCTCTATAACTCTCTCTATAACCTTCTCTATAACCTCCACTATAACCTCCACTATAACCTCCACTATAACCACACTCCAACCTGTATATACTCAACAAGTAACTACTATACCAATACACTACACCACTACACCTTAACATCTCTATCATTACTCACACCTCTCTAATCCGTACATCTATGTCCCTCTCTTTGCACTTTCCTCTCCTCTCTTTGCACTTTCCTCTCCTCTCTTTGCACTTTCCTCTCCTCTCTTTGTGCACTTTCCTCACTTTCCTCTCTTTGTGCACTTTCTGTGTCCTCACACTGTCTCTTTGTGTCCTCTCTTTGTGTCCTCATCTCACAAAAACTCTTCATCCTCTCTCTGTTCTGTGTCAATTAGTAGTAGAATTGTCTCTGTCTCTCTCCCTCTCTATCATTCTGTCTATCGCCACCACGAGTTTCTCCCAATTCCCTCTCCCACTTCGTCCTCCCACTTCGTTCCAAACCCTCTGTGGAAACCCTCAAACTGTTCTCAATTTCTCACTCCGTTCGAGATTCGCTTAACAAATTGTACGACAAATTGCTTGACAAATGTCATTACCTCAATTACTAAACCATCTTTCGTCTCCTGATAACTCCCTTAGGGCGGAAGCTGAAACCAGCCTCGACCGAGATTGGCTTAGTGATAATTCTCAACTCCAAATCCTACTTCAGTTCCTTTCTCATCAGGCAGCTTTAGGTGAAAATGATACCATTAGGTCGTTTGCGGCGGTATTATTTCGAAGAATCGCCATAAAGACGCCTAAAAATTATAATCGAATTACTGACCGGAATTTGGCCATGATTTCTGATGATGGTCTTGAAATTATTCGAAATCAACTTCTTGCTGGGTTTACTTCGGCCCAATCGAGTCCAGTACGGCATAAACTTAGTGATGCTTTGGCCGAGGTGGCTAAAGTTTACGTCGACTCCGCGCGCCGTTGGGACGATCTTGTGCCGGCTTTGGTCGAAGCCGCGAGTAATAGTGATGCTTCTATTCGGGAAAGTGGGTTTCGGGTATTTGGTGCGGCACCAGATATTGCCATTGGCGGTGGTACTGGTGGTGCCGGTGGTACTGGTGGTGCCGGTGAAACTTCTGGTGCCGGCTCCGTCGGGCCCCTGGACCAAATAATATATGTGTTTGACCGCGGCTTCGCTGACCCTGACCCTGATGTCCGTACCGCCGCTTGTACCGCGTTCGTGGCCGTATTCCGCGCACTTCCTAGGTCCCTGTGGCCCCGTCTCCTGCCACTGTTGCCTAACGTCCTTAATCTGTTGCCCATGTTCCTCGACCACGGCGATGACCTCGCCTTGGCCCTGGTATTGGAGGCTCTTGTGGAATTGGTCGAAGTGGCTCCCAAAATGTTTAGTCCCATGTTGGAACAAATGGTCGCCTTTGGCGGTACCGTGGCCCGGAACCAACTGTTGGAACCACCCGCTCGGAACTCGGCCCTAGAACTCCTCACCACTTTCGCCGAGGTCGCCCCGGGAATGTGCCGCCGGTCTCAAACTTACGCCGACGCCATGGTCGTGGTAACTCTCGGAATGCTCACCGAAGTTTGTGTCGACGACGACGACGCCAGTGAATGGAATAATCATTCCGACGCCGACGAAGACGACGAACCCCACCACGACGCCGCCCGCCAGGCCCTCGACCGGGTCGCCCTATGTCTCGGCCCCCGCGCCCTCGCCGCCCCACTTTTCCTGTACCTCCCCGGAATGTGTCAGTCGGATGACTGGCGCCAGCGCCAGGCCGCACTCATGGCCCTCTCTTCGGCCGCCGAAGGCTGCGCCCCCGTGCTCACGGCAGAAATCCCCCGCCTCCTCGATATGGTGCTTCCATTAGTCGCCGACCCCCATCCCCGCGTCCAGTACGCCGCCTGTAACGCCTTGGGCCAAATGTCGACCGACTTTGCCGACGTAATCCAGCGCCAGTGCGCCGACCGAGTGATGCCGGCTCTCGCCCACCGGCTTACGTTGGATTGTGTGTTCCGGGTCCAGGCCCACGCCGCGGCCGCGCTCGTTAACTTCTGCGAGGCAGCTCCGAACCACGTCCTAGAACCCTACCTCGACCTTGTGGTCCGCCGTCTCGTGGCTTTGCTCGATTCGCCTAAAAATTACGTCCAAGAGCAGGTATTAACTACCATTGCTGTCATTGCTGATGCCGCTCAGCACCAATTTGTGGCTTACTACGACGCACTTATGCCTATGTTGATGGCCGTGCTTCGAGCCGGCGTCGACCGCCCCGGGTCGAGTCCCGCTATTATTCGCGCTAAGTGCATTGAGTGCTGTACGTTGATTGCTGCCGCCGTAGGCCGTGAGAAATTCGCCCCGCAGACGGAAGAGGTGGTACAGCTTCTTGCCGCCACTCAGGCCGATGTCGAATCCCGCCCTGATGACCCGTGCCGTACCTACTTGGACCACGCCTGGAGCCGTATGTGCCGCGTAATGGGCGCCGAGTTCGCGCCATGTTTACCATTGGTGGTGCCACCACTTCTTACCGCCGCCCGCGCTACCCAGGATATCTCCCTCTTGGACGAAGACGAGGCCGAGGACTACGGCGCTCTGGACGACTGGGACGTGGTTCAGCTCCAGGGCCGTCATATCGCCGTCCACACCTCCGCCTTGGACGAAAAGGTGACGGCGCTCGATCTTTTGCGTACGTATTCGTACGAGCTTGGCGCCGGGTTCTACGACCCATGGGTGCCACAGGTGGTAGCGCTCGCGGTACCGGCGCTCGACTTTTACCTCCACGATGGGGTTCGGGCCAGTGCCGCATTGACGCTCTCGGCGCTGTTGGCGTGCTGTGTGGCGGCACGCGGTGCCGATTCCGCCGACGCCCTTGGTTTATGGGCCCAGATGTGTGACAAATTGTGTCTGGCGGTGACCCACGAGCCGGTGCCCGAGCTCTTGCTCGCGTATTACACGGCGCTAGCCGACGGCGTGGACCGCGTGGCCGAAGTATCACTGGTACAAATGGGCGCGCTCGCCCAGGCAATTGGCGCCAGCTTGGGGGACGTCTACGGCCGTATCCGGTCGCGCGGCGGTAATGGTGACGATGATGATGACGATTACTCCGACGCTGAAGCCGATGCTGACGACGACGATGACGAATTCAGCGATTCTGAACTCTTGGACAAAATCACCATGACGGTTACCGCGCTCTTCCGCCGGGGTGGCGCCAATTTCGTGCCCAGTTTCCAGGCCGCCGTGGCCCCTACGGTGGTACAGTTTGTGCACGATGACAATCCCGACGTGGTCGTGGCCGGGTTGGCCGTGGTAGCTGATGCCGTGCGGTACGCCGGCCGCGCCACCGAGCCTTGGCTTAACGATACCGTGGCTGGCGCCGTGGCCCAAGCCGTGGGGTCCCAAGACCCCGCTGTCCGCCAGTACGCGGCTATGGTCACTGGAGCCGCTGCCGAACACGGCGGCGAGCTGTGGGCCGGGTTCTGTGTGGCCGCGGTGCCACTGTTGATGCAAATGGCCCTGGCTCCCACGGCGCGCTCCGACGAAAATGTCTACGCCACCGAGGCCCTGGCTGCAGCCATCGCCAGTATCGCAGCCCACCTTGGCCCCTCGCTCGACGCCCATTCCCCCAACTCCACCGACGCCGTGGTCCACCGCTGGGTCCAGCTCCTCCCTATTCTCCAAAACCACCCCGCCGCCACCACCGCCTACGCCTTCCTCGCCTCCCTCATCCATTCCAACCACCCCGCCATTGCATCCGACCCCGCCCACATCGTCGACTGCGTGCTCCAAGGCCTTGCCCACGCCGCCGTCATTGGCCCCGAAGCTACCGCCATAGCTACCGCGACTCGACCCGTGCTCGCCTCGCTCCCCCGCGACTCAGCCCTAGCCCTCGTCCACCGCTACCGCGACTCCGACGTAGTGTCGAAGTACTTTTCTTAGTTATAGTGCGAATCTCGTATCTCTTTTCTCTCTTTCCATAGTAAAATATATCTATTCTTCTTTATTTATGTCCATTAATTCCATTGAATCCGGCGTTACTCGGCTCCTTGTGTCGACCAAACACCTTCTAGAGAGTCTTACGCTCTGGGCCCAATTGGAGGCCGATGATAAGTATGTTTCTGATTCCTACGTCAAGCTTGGGAACGACTTTAGGGCGGCCACTAGAGCTTTTAGTCACGGTGGTATTGATGTTTCTGATATCGGTGATGTACCACAGGCATTACGGGTGATATTGGAGTCGGCGTTGAGTGAAACTCCGAGTCAGGAGAATCTCGACCGGTTTCTTCCGAATATTAGAACGATTATAGTGGAGTTGTTACTGAGTTTGAAGCAGAAACAGGCGGTGGCTAGGGAGCGCGGGGTGCGGAGTGATAGGTCGGAGCGGGGCGACCGTGGACGGGATTGGGGCCGGCGTTCGCGCGAAGGTCGTGATAGTCATAGTCCAAAGAAGGAGAAAGAGAGGGAGAAGGAGGGAAAAGATATTGTGGTGGATAAACCCCGGAGGTCCCGGATGGGAAGGTCTCTGAGGGACCTGGGTCCTATGGATCTGGGTCCTGGGGATCTGGATCTGGCTTCTGGTTCAGGTCCTAAGGACCTAGGTCCAGGTCCTTATGGGTCTGATTCAGGTCCTCAGGTCCTAGGTCCTCAAGGATCAGGTCCCGGAACCACTCCCGGCACCAGTTCCTCCGGTGCCCTCTCCCAACTCCAAAATGAATCCTTCCTTCTGCGTCGTGCTTCTAAACGTTTTAGTGCCTATCAATACGCTAAACTCACCCATAGAACCCCTCCTTCCTTCTCCACTCCCGACCCCAATGAAGCCAAAAGAATCACTCTGACCCTGACAGTTAAAGATCCTCTGCCTTTGGCCAATGATGCTGAAGAATCTGATTCCAATAATGATGATTCTAACCTCGGGGCTAATATCTCTGCCGCCGATGCTACCACCATCCATAATGATCCTACCATCTTCTTACGAATCGGGAACCAAACTAGAAAATCTTCTGTCAAATTACCGGTAACTTTTGCATCCTTACGTCTTTTATTTGTGGAACGCTTTGCTTATTCTCCTGGTACGGCTACGTTTCCTGATATATATATAAATGATCCTAAATCTGGCGTGGCTTATGAATTAGAAGATCATCTTCTTCTGGATGTAAAACCGGGATGTTTATTGTCTTTAGACGTGAAATCGGCTTCTGATGAGAATTATTCTGCTCTTCGTGATGAATTATCTCATATAAAGAATCAATTTGGGTCTTTGGAGTCATTGATTTCTAGTTCTATAGGTGATGCTGTTAGTAAAATAGAGATTCCGGCTCCGGCTCTGGCTCCAGCTCTGGCTGTGGATTCTACTTCCAAAGATATCACTACACTGGCTCCAATTACACTGGACCCGGCTCCTCCTCCACCTCCTACTCCCCCCCTCAACATCCACAAAGACATAGACTCCCTACAAAGTGAACTCAAAATCGTTAGACAAATCCAAACCACAAACTCGCAAACAATCCAATCTTTCATGAAAACTTTGGCATCAAAAGTTCTTCAATTACAACAATCTGGAGTCGATGTAGCTAAATCTTCTAATCGAGTTCATATGGATAAATGTCATACTAAATTATCACAAGAATCCGATTCTTTATTAACTAAAGTTGATGATTTACAAGATCTTATGGAAGCACTTCGTAAAGATGTAGCTCAAAGAGGTGTTAAAGTAAGTGATCAACAACTTAAACATACTCAAAAGGAAATCACTGATGCTCATTCTTCCTTAACTCATATGATTGATTATATAAATAATGGGAAACCTATTTGGAAGAAAATTTGGGAAGCAGAATTGGATAAAGTATGTGAAGAACAACAATTTTTCAATTTACAAGATGATTTAACTAAAGATCTTCAAGAAGATATATCGAAAATTCAAGAAACTTATGGTTTAATTGAACAATGTTCTTTAGAACAATCTAAGCTGTCAAGTCAAAGACGTAATAAAGTTGTTGCTAATTTACATATTCCTGAACCTGGTGAAAATTTAAGTGATATCAAAGATGCTGTATTGAATCAAGTTATAACTTTAAGACCTGATCATGAAAGCCGAGTTGAAGCTATTAATAGAGCAGAAAGATTAAGAGAAAGAGAACGACAAATGTTGAGAAATGATGAATTCCAAGAAGAATTGGGTAACTTTATTGATGATAGTAAATTGAAGAAATCAGGTGGGATTTCTGAAGTTGAAAGAAATAGACAATTAAAGGATTCCGAGAATTTAAAGAGTTCTCTTGGGGTGATATGATGACCAATTTCCTGAGTAAAATGTCCAATCCTATTATTACTATGACTATTACTATTACTCTATTATACTGCTACTGCCATTCCATTCTATAATTGCTCAAGTTCACTATAAATTAGTCCCAAGTATATATTACTTTCCCCCTTTACTCCAACACATTCCTTATACTTCCCAATAATATAATCATTATACTGTTCACTCTTATTAATGTATGTCCATCTGGTCAATAATATCTTCAAAATGTCCATAATAAACACTTTTAATTCTAATTCATTAACTTCTTGACTTTTGCTAAGTTTATCATCATTTAATCCTCTACATAAAAGGTCAAGGAATCGTTCTATTATTCGTTCCATATTAGCTAATTGTGCCTCTAATGTTCCAAATTGTAATCCTATTACATTCTCTTTCAATTTTCCATTCAACCAATTGGTCAAGAATCCATATAGTTCTTTATATGATACACATCTTTGATTTGATATTCCACTAGGATCAGTCATACATTGATGATTAACCGTGAGATCTTTAGCATTGATATTTAATCCAACAAACTTGAAAGTGTCTTGTTGTGATAACTCTCCTCCATTAATCCAACATGTCTTGTTTTCATTGACAATGGCTCCAACGGATTTGAACTTATCTCCACATACATATGAATATAACTCTTGACATGATTCCTTATTGGTAGATATAAATAAGAAATCATCAGCAAGTCTTAATAATAATGAATCTTTTTGTTTCTGTAGCACTTCTGAAAGTACATTATCCACTAATTGATTGTAAAATATATTACAAAGAGTCGCCAGTAATGGGAACCCTTGAAATACTCCTTTATGACGCTTGTATAATGCCACTGATCCTATGGAAATGGTAAGAATAGAATTGTTAATATAATCATTTATCCTTTCGTTAACTATGTTCCGTGTAAGCTTGTAAGTGGTACATTGATCAATTAATGCTTTCAGTTTTGTATTGGGAGCTAACTCTGATGAATTCACCATATCCAATTTATCAGATTCTAAAACCTGAAGTTTGGTTCGTTTTTTATCTTCCACCAACAGAACCTCGATATATTGTCGAATATAGTAAGTTTTATCTTCAGAATCATGTTTAAAAAGTCTATCGATGCACTTGAAAAGCTCTTGATGGTCTATATTGTCATAGCAATGTTGCATATCAAACTGAAGCATAAAGAATTTATCGTTGGTTTTTAGCTTCTTAATCCGAAATTCATTTATATGGCGGGCTATATCGGTTACTGAATAACATCTAGGACTCAATTCTCCTCTTTCCTTTGTAAGTTGACGATCTTTATAACTCAATAGCGCTTGTAATGGTCTAATGGAGTGTTTGATCATGGTGAGGTGTTTGGTTATATCTTCTCTGGTATTAGGTTTTATTGCAAATGGATGTTGTTTTAAAGGAATACAAAGTAATCTAAATCCTGTAGCTTTAGGAATTAATCGTATTGATCCAACAAAATTGTTTTTCAAATTGCTAGTTTGTAGAAACTCTTCTGGTACTTCGTATAGATAAGTATTGATATAATTGGATAAAAACTGTTTTGATTCATTATTCCAACGAGTCTTGGGATAATATTCAATTGAGTTTTTCTTATAGTAATTGGATGATTTCACTAAGTGCCAAAATTTGGTTAAAAGTCTCCTTAGAAATGTTACAAAATACCATTGTAAAAAGGTGGCTAATACTTCTTGTCTCATACGAAAGTCTTGAGTCGATGTGATGGAGGAATTCTTACTTAACCATGAAATCAGTTTGATTTTTAATCCTGGTAATTGATATAGTTTTGGAGGAAGTGTTTGTATACCATTGAAGATGTATTTAATAGTATATTTGGTTATAATCGACTTATTTTCTTGACTTCCCCAGACATTTATGGGAAATATCTTGCCGATAATAACCAATACAAATCTTATTACATCGCCTATATTAGACTCATCTACTTTCCCTTGTACATCCCGAGTTTCAGTCTCATAATTCATGATCTGTTTGTAGATTATGGTGTATGGACAATTAATACTCTGAGTATAAATGAATGAACATATTCCCTTTAACCTCCTGAATCTTTTTGGTAAACTATCAGGAATATCCCAGCCAACAACTTCTTGGAAAAACTTGTCCTTTGAAGAAGGAATAACCTGAGGATCATAGAAATAATCTGGTGCATTTCTAGACAATTGAAACCGTCTATTAAAGAATTTGCCCTGTTTGTCACTTCCAAACACTTGCATAAACCCATCAACAGCATCATTGGTTCTGACAAAAGTTCTGGTCCCAAATATAAGCTCTAAAAATCCATTTCTACCCATAATATGGTAAACAGCTTCCCATACACTGGATTTAACCTGATTCACTTGGAAACTGGAATGAGGATTAAACGGTCCATTGGCCCCCCAGGCCCCATTATCCGACGGATCCACATACCCATAACTCAAACAATTTCTATTACCTTTCAATGTCCCCAAATACTTAATGACTTTATCTATTACATCACCATAATGATCACATATAGGAATACTATCAATATGGGACTTAAGATGAGGCTCTCTGACGTCAATAACTAAGCAATTGTTTAGCAAAAACTCAAGTTGGTATCGTATCACATGGTACTTTTCAAATTTCTTCCATACTTCTTCTTTACTGCCTTTTTTCCTCGCCAAATACTCTATTAACAGTATACCATTCTTCATAACACTCTTCTCATTTAACCCTATACGCGCATAAATTACCCCAATATCATAGGAGAGAAAAAAAATTCCATAGACAAGATTAAATGAAATACAACGGTTTATGAAATTGATACCATTTAATCTCAAGTCGATCAAAGAAGAAGTTAAGATAGCAATAAATATAGTGAAAAACTCAGCAAGAATGACAAAGATTAAAGAAAATGACTTTCCCCACATTGACTTCGATAATGGTGTTATGTATGGAGTAATGCAACAGATCAAACAATCTAATGTTACTAAAGCTAGTACCGGGTATCCCAGCTTTATAACGGTGTGGTGTTGTAATATAAAACCACAGCAATCCAAGGACTTTATTTCGTTTATAAGAGAGTTCATCACACCTTATGATAATCAAGGGTTAACTCATCTTAAGAGGTTTCAAAAGATCCCAAATTCACATGGTACTATACTAAAAAGTGTCATAGCATCAGGAGAATTATTTGAAAGTAAAGAAGAACTTCTAGATCTGCTCCAAACACATGCTGGATCTATAATAGCTGATGGGATTAAGTTGGAAGATCTTTATAGTTTGAAAGTTCCATCATCATCACCTCCTACTAAAGAAATGGCTGTAGAATGGTCGGAGAAGTATTGGCCGATATCCTGGAAAGGAAACCCTAATATCCAACACTTAAAGGGATTAAAAATTGATATCAAGCATGAGAAACAGGTGATTACTAAGTTATTGAATTCCTTACGAAATCATGTTATTTCTGGTACTAAGAGTTCACCAGTAGCCACAATAATACGAAGAGATGGTGAAAATGAATCACTAGAATCCTCAACTTTGGTTACTACTTATGACTGTAGTCGTCTGCATCCATTGGATCATAGTATAATGGTGGGAATTAAAGAAATGGCTGAGAAAGAAAGACAAAGTAGAGAAGAAACTCCTCCTCAAGACTTACTGCACACTAATTACTTGTTGACCAACCTGACTATTTATACCACACATGAACCTTGTGTCATGTGTTCTATGGCATTAGTCCATTCTCGAATTGATAGAATCATATACATTAAACCTATGAATAATGGAGGTTTGGAAAGTAACTATCAGCTTGGTGATAGAGATGGTTTGAACTGGAAGTTTGATATTTGGAGATGGACTGATCCAAAGGATATTGATGAACTTAATGCCATTGAAGACCTCTACAAAAAGACTCAAAGGTTTTAGTGGTCACTAATTTATCATTATCAAACGTTTCTTTTGTATATATGTGTTGTATTATTTATTAATTTATCGTTCATTCATTATGACATTAACTCTCTAAACTATTAACTCTCTAAACTATTAACTCTCTAAACTATTAACTCTCTAAACTATTAACTCTCTAAACTATCATCAACCGTCTTCGATACTCTTTCCAAAGACTCTTTAGCTTCTGCTGTAGAAACTACTGGCTCCTTTTCTGTTTGTGATACTAAATCCCCTACTATCTTTATTAACATTTCCACTTCTTTGGTATACTGTTCGATCTGCTTATCAAGTATATCTCCTTGAACTAATGCCACTTTATGAGTGTCTTTCAAATTCCTTATCAAAGATTCAAGCGTCAATGACCCATTAGATTCTTGAAATTCGTTCATTTCCTCTATGATCCCCGTTACTGGAACATCAAACTCGTGTCTTATATTGGTCTTTACTGTTGTAATGTTTCCATTGCGCTTAGCTTCCATTGCACTATAAACATCTTCTGCTGATTCATTAGAACTGTTTGGAAGCCACTTTCTTAACTGTTCGTACTTTATGATGTGTTTTAATTCGGATTGTGACAGCAAGAAACTGTCTAGAATACTAGTAGAGTCCATACTAAGGAGTAGTTACTGTTTGTGTTTGTGATCTTGGGTGTTTGTGATCTTTGGGGTTTGTTCGTGTCTAAGTTCACAAACCCGCGACTTTTCAAAATGTTCTTTCGTTCATGAGAAAATATCCTATCAACAAAGCCGATGGTGAACTTATCATTCAATAATAAATCCTTTCATCCACAAGCGTTGTCATCTGGATTACAATCCAGAATATCAAAGGATCCAAATAATGCTTTGATTGTAAACACAGCGCCTCTGGGGAGATCGGCCAAGAGAAATGCTCAGCAAATAAACTACGCTGAATTTGATAACTTCAATGATGATTTTGAGTATGATGATGTTCCTACTTCTACTAATATGGCTCAGGCTGTAGCGAATAACCAGATGAATTCTAATGCTCAGAAGATCTTGCTTAAAAGTGCCAGGAATACTAGGTATCCTGAAAATATCGATAATGAAGCCAAGGTGGACGAGCTTAAATCTACCGAAGAAAACTTGGTGCCTATAAAATTAAACCTTGAGTACAATAATGGGAATTCTAAAATAACTGACTTTTTCATGTGGAACTTGAATCAATCTTTAATACTGCCGGGTGAATTTTCCTTGTTACTTTGCAATGATTTGGAACTTCCTAATTATTTAATTCAAGAAATTGCTGAATCTATTGAGAGACAAATTGAAGAATACAACTATACCTTGACTTTACAATTACCATCAACCATGGAATACCATGTCATCATAGATTTGGCTGTGAGTTTGGATAAAAACCTTTATGAAGATAGATTCGAATGGGATTTGGCCCAAACAAATGTCACCCCTGAACAATTTGCTGATGTCGTGGTTGGCGATTTGGGTTTATCATTAGAATTCAAACCTGCCATATCACATTCTTTATATGAAATTATTCTTCGTTTGAAGAAAGAAATTGTTGAGGGAAGTTATAATCATGAGCTTCATAAATATCAACAATTAAGTGGGTTGTTATTCGAAAGAAGTATAAGAATCTCAACTGAAAGTAGTATTCATAATGGTAATGATCAATGGGAACCTGTTGTCGAAGTTTTGACTCCTTGGGAAATAGAAAAACGTGAGATTGAACGTGAAAGAAATATTAGAAGATTAAAGAGAGAAAATATGAGACGTGAAGTAGATGATATTTCTGCTTCTAAGAGAAGGGCTTTGGGAAGAAGAAGATTTGATGAGTTAGAAGGAACTTGGAGATAGTTCTTAACCTGTTTGTATATTCTATTCAACTTTTTATATGTGTGTATGTATGTAGACATATTTTATGTACTTATAGATAAAAATCTTATTTTTCATTAAAATGTTCTAGTTTCTTTACATGTCGTGTGAACATCTTAGTATCTCCTAAAGAGAAAATCATCTAACTATATTTCTCGTCCTTCTTTCCAAGAGATATAAAGACCAAGGGAGCAATCAAAGGTATTCTTGGTGTTGCTATGACACTTGACAGTTTACAAAAGTAAAGTAATAATATGAAAAAAAATAGGTTATAAATTTCTCTCTATAATCTAAGTACAATAGAAATGATATTTTTTTTTATGTACAGTTTGTTAAACCTTAATTTTAGCAATTGCTGCAAAAAATATGCTCATTGAAAAAAATTAGAATTACAACACTATACATTTGAATGATATTACTAAATAAATTATTATACTGTTACTAGTACTGATATAAATCTGAAAGAACCTTCATCATTTTCATTTATAATGATTACAGGAATATCTTAACACAGTATTCCCCCAAACATGTTTTATGTTTTGCATCTTACTACGTTAGATATGACTGAGCAGACTCGGCAATTACAACATAATATAGGGGAAAAGTCTCATAGTCAAATACAATACCAACAGCAACATGGTCCCATATAATATGATACAATCACAAAGGTACTACATAGAACAAGATGTTACATATAAGTTTAGAATTGTTTGTGTATTATGGTGTTACTATAATATGTCAACACAAATTCAACCCCATTAACCTTGGCCCCGATAAATAACTAGAATCATTCAGCATCTTTTTTTAAATCATTCTTCAATAATATTTGATAGATAGGGGAAGCATTAATTATGTTCAACATTATTTTTTTGCAAAGAAATCCTACAGTCCATACTATCAATCACGCTTATTTTCCCCCTTTTTCTATGTAACCTTCGACTAGAAAGATCAATTTCTTCGGAGATTTACATACTAAAATTTCGGTTGATGTCAAAGAAGAATAATTCTTATTAGATTTCTACTGGGGTCTCTCAAACTTTCCACTGATGATACAAAGGATAACCGTCTCCAAGGAAATCGATACTAGAAAAACGAAAGAACACTGGTGTGTATAAGAATATGTATTACGAGAAAAAAGAGAGAGTACTACAAAGTGACAACGATAAAAAGACGAAGGATAGGTAGTCAGGGATAACCAGTCATGGGGAACCCTTTGATCAGTTCAAATTATGCACTAGAAAATTGAAATCTGATTTTATCATCAGATATATTTGCAGCACATATAATAACAGTGATCATCGGAGTTCTTGCTAATGAAAATCGAAATTAAGCTAATCTTAATAGATTTCAATACAACCTTTATGAGTAGAAAAGGTAAAGCATGATTCATTGTTAAAAATTCGGTCAGACTTAGAGTAATATCAAATTCTTAAAAATATAGAATACGTAATGGACTGCATCCCAGCGACATATAATACTTCTTTAAGCATCCTTCATTATGTTTAGGAGAGAAAAGAAAAATCACATAAATTTAATTTATAGAACCCATTTATAATGAAAAATTAATCTAACAGAATTGCTTCTACGGCAAACCATTATTTATATCGAGGAACAAATCATTAATCTCTAGTGAGATGTAGGCTAACGCAAAAAAACAAAAAATCTAATAGAAGAATACATAAGCATAGAAAACCAAAAAAAAAAAAAAAAAAAAAAAAAAAAAAAGGAAAACAAGCCGTCAAATGTAATAAAGTTAGTTATCTTCTAACGAAAAAAGTCTACTATTTTAATATACAAAAGATGAAATTAGCTGTGAAAAAAGAGACACAAGTAAGAAAAAAGAAAGAAAAAAAAATTAGCTCGATCATATTAGCATCCATTGGTAGAAAAATAATCAAATGGTTAGACGGCTACAAAGAATACAAGTGATATAAGACTAGAAATTCAAAGAACAATTACTAATGAAAAAAAAAGAGGATTACCACAGGAAACAAAACAGACGGTCAAATCAACCATATACAAGCACCATTCTCTACGTCCCTCTGTCAATAATTGTTAGCTTTTGGAAAACATATAATTTAGCACTATAATTAAAACCACTGTGTCTCTAATTGAATTAGTATCTGACGTCTTCATCTTCCTAAACGCATCAAGGAAAATTTGCATTTTGGTCAGAAGAGAATAAATGAAAAGGATTTGAGCTTGACCATTAATATTACCATTACTCATATCATAATACACAAGATTCAAACTTCTTTACTCTACACCACATAGTAAGGATGAAGTAGAATATGGTATAAAAGCTAAATACTTAAAATACTACAACCATTATCAACAGAAGGACATTGACGGATAAAAACAGAATACATATTTCAAAATTTCTAATACCAGTAATCAGTAGCAGTGCAACAATTCTAACTATTTCTTTGACAACAATAACATAAAGCTTCCTCAAAGGAAAGACAATACACCGATCAACATATTCGAGGAATAATATAAGGAATCGATCCATGAAGTAATTTAGGTAATAATATTCTTTAGTTTCTCTAGACTCAATAGTAACGTCAGTTGTAAAGTAAAGAAAATGACTAACTCTATAACCTACCCTTGAAACTAACTTGAAATAAATAGGTAACTAACTACTTATTTAATTATAAAAGCTAACTTCCTAATAAGTACATAAATTTTCTACCTATGATACAGAAATCATTTTTGGATGAATCCGCTTATATTAGACTGGAGAGAGAAAAATGGCTAGTGCCCTCTTTAACTTTTGGAACTAAACTTTTATGAACGGCATCGCAGACGTTCACAGGGTCGTCACTTCAAGACATATTAACAACGGTAAGCCAAAGAAAAGCAACTTGAGAGAAACAGTCTCTGAAAGCTCAGTTACTTCTAGCTGCTCACAAGTTCAGCTTGATATATTGTAGTTTTCTCTATGTACCACCGACATATAGTCATTAGAAGGTAGGGTGTTAGGAGAAACCAGTATATGTGAAAAGTGATATCTACTGATGGATAACCGTAATAATTAGTTTTTGACAACATTCAAATCACCACACACATTTCCATCTCGTAATGTATTGCTCAGGATATTATATACTTAAAGTACTATTATAGATTTGGTTAATACAAGTATCAGGAGAAATATTGTTTCAGAAGTTATTTGTTCTTATCATTTATAGGCGCCATCGAATTTCGATACTCTTGATACCTGTATGGCTTTAGTAGATGTACTTACTTAAAATTAGTAGTAAAATAAAGTATGCAACATGGTATTGTGCGATGTTGGAAGTTTCACAAGGAATGTATTTCATTTCAATATAATTTCGATTCCTCTAGGTCAAAACATTGGCTTTGGAAAAATTGTATCTATTACTAAGATAACAAGGTGTTACTCATTGAAAGCCTAAATTGTCTAATTGAATTCCTTTTAGGTTATAGTTTCAAATGTTAGATTCATGGTCTTACCAAAGGAAACCTGATTGGCAATAGCGATACACGTTTTGAAAACATTCACTGTACTAACTTACACCTGACGAATCATAAGTTCCTCAATATATAGGTATGAGGTAAGAGGTAGAAGATTGTTTGCTTTTTGTAAATTTAGGTATCGGATACGTATAAATAAACCTTTGTTCTTAAGAGTACCGATGTGTTGATAAAACTAATTCTTTTGCAGGTATGTTGACATCGTAATATAACATTCAAGTGGCAATATTTTGACCTAGGAAGCCTTTTTCCTGGTGACACTTTTTTTTAGTTGTACATTTATTGAATCAATGCTTCTTTTTCACTAAGTCCAATCAATTCAAATATTCTCTAGGGGGATTTTCTCCTTTAAGTGGGAATTTTCATCGTTAATTAGCGTGTTTGTCAGATGTGCAAATGATTAATAGCCCTATATATAGAGATACAAGGTAATATATTGAACTTAAAGTCCACTTCACAAAGTATGTTTGATATAAGTCTATGGTTTCCTTTTACTATTGTAATAATTATCTAGTTATCTTAATGCTACTAGCACTTTTGGTTCAGTTTTCCTGAAGTTCAGCTAAATTTGTCGTTGTTCGTATTTATTCTACAGAGGGCAAGCCTACTGCTGGATTTCTTTTATACCGATCGTCGCTTGAGAAGGAATGATATAAGTTCTGTTTTAATTAACTTTTTTTTTTGATATAGGACTATATAGGTTCCCCAATGAGCTTTTCGGTTAGTGTTCCGGCTGCTCTCTTGTTCTGTATAAAAAGAGAGCGATTGTGAATTACCCTTTTTCTATTATTATAATTAGTTTTCTGAACCGAATAGTTATGGTTGTTCTTGTTTAATCTTCAAACATCTTAGAGATTCGTATTGTCGACTTTTTGTTTATTTCTTGTAGCTTGTTATACTTCTGGGTATCGATCGAATACGAGTTTTTTTCTTAATTTTTTGATTTTTAATTTCTGTTGCATTTTCTATTTAAGAGTATATTAACCCTGAAATTTTGGGTTATGTATGTATCTTATTTTTATTGATAAAGCCTTGTAAAAATGAGGTAAATTTTATTTGAGGTTTAATAATGGTTTATTCGCTGGGTTGTAATTGCTTTGTATAGTTGATAACGGGCGTTAAATTGCAATTTGATTTTATTTTTAACTATATGTGGGAGTTCACCTCTTGGTTGATAAGAGATTTCATTTTTGGGAGAAAGCCGTTATATTGTCTATTTTAGTAATTTATTGTGCAACTAGGTGGTTTCATTATAGAGCTAACTAAGATATCCTACATTTTTATTTGTAATAGAAAAAAATTTGTTATCATCATTGTTAGTAGGTCTTATTATTGAGGAAATATGGGTAGTATTTTCATTGATAGTAAGATTTTGTTCAATTAGATAATTTACTTACTATTTAGATATCACACTTTATAGAGGTTCAACGCCAAATGGTTACAAGTTTTCTATTCTTTTGGAACTTTTAGGTTTAGATTATGAAGTTAAATCTGTTGACTTTAGTTCCAATGAACAGAAGGATCCTAATGGTAGACTTCCTACTTTAGTGGATCAATCCATCTGGATCACTATTAGTGAAACTGTAGCTATCCTGACCTATTTGTCTGAAACCTATGATAAGGACTACAAGTATAGTTTCAAACAAGAAACCCCAGTATTATAAACCTTTGAAGCTCTTATATTTCCTAAATGGTGGGAATTAGTCCAATGCAAGGTCAAGCTCAGAAAATGGCTTGGTTTGATGTGGGGGGGAATTCCCTTAGTAACCAACTTGATCAAGGAATTACAAAAACTTCCTGAAGTTGTTAAGTCTTGTAAAATTCCTGCTGAATTCAATATTCCTTAGTTGTAAGATCAAACATAAGCTTATATAGGTTTATATTGAATCCCAGAGGTCAATTTTGTTTTCATCTGTTTTCAAAAATTTTTGTTAATTTTGTAGTAAATGAAAGAAATAGATGCTTCTTTAAACTGTTAGGCACACGTTAACCATGAACAATTTCTCTTAAACATGGATGGCTAATTAATTTTTCCAGTTATTGGATTATAGACAGCTATTTCGTGCTCTTCTACCGTTGATACTTCTGTCTCTCCTTCAGTCTTAGATTTGTTATTTGAATATCATTATGGGACCATTCTTGAGGTTGAAATTGTTCTGATCTGATATAATTGTGGAAAACAAAGACAATAGCTTAAACTAATGCATAGCGTTTAATAGACCATGTTTAGAAGATTTATATTTTTCACTTTGCAATATGGATCTTAAAGTCATGAGAAACAAACCCATCTATCGTTGAAAATTCCTTTATTATTGAACTTTGATCTTGAATTTCCAGGTTTTAAAAAAGAACTTTTTATTCTATTCTGCATCCTATTTTGTAATCTTGCATCAATTTACGAAAATAAACCGCTAACATAATAAACTCCAACGTTTTTTAAGAACAATTCATTGGACGGAATATGATAGGGGAAATATGCCTTCCCTTTATGGAGGTGTAGTCAACTAAATATTTCAGCAGTTATGAACTTCACTCTAACCATATTCTAATTAGCCGACAAAGTTAGTATGTGATAAACTAAGAACAACACAAATCAATGTTGAATACTTCCATCTTCTATTAAAATTTGGTTCTTATCCTTTCATTGAAACTTTGACATCAACCATACATTTTTCCGGGTATAATAAGAAAGATTCTTAATCATTTTGCATCAATTTTCCGCAATAAAGTGATCTTACCCCAATCGTATGCTATAACAATAAAGTTGGGAAGTAATAGGGGTATTCCCATTTTTGGAACTTTAATTAACTAGAAATTCGTCATCTGTAAACATAACAATGGTGTGGCTTCAATTAACTGTATGGTTAGAGTAAATCAGAGCAACACAAACTTCTCTGTTGAGAAACAACGAAAGTGACCTCTTTTAACAAAAATAAATTGAATTACTTTAGTTCAATGGTTGTATTAACCAGTCCAGTGATTGCATTTACCGGTTCAGTAATTGTATTGGGCTAACTTTACCGACCATAATCTTAGAAATATTCCATTTAAACCCGATATTACTCACATGAACTTATTCTAAACTATTGTCTTCGGTAGTTGCGAGGCAAATTTTGGCTGCAAGTTCTTAAACCGATAAACGTGCTCCATCAACGTGTGCTTCTAAGGATACTTAAAGTATTGTGAGTTCCACTGCCAAGATTTTTTTCATTACATTTTGGGCTAAATATCTTGCATTCGGTATACTGATTGGTGTCGTATATTCCGAGAATACAACGAGTAAAAGAACATGTGGGAGGTATAGAGATGAGAAGTCAATGGTATATAAAGCCATTGGAATTGCTGTGAAAATGAATCTAATCATTAAACAACAGTTTCTATTCAAAAAATGATCTTTAAACAATCAGTACTTTTCTTGTTAGCTTTAACACTTTTAAACTTTGCAATTGGTGCCCCAGTACCAGGTGAAGAAGCCCCTCAACCACCAAAAGGTGGTAGTAAACCAAATATTATCTTTATGATTTCTGATGGTATGGGATTAGCTACTGCTCAAGCAACAAGAGTTTTGAAACAAGTTAGAGATGATTTACCAGGAAATACTAGATTAAACATTGATCCATATCTCATTGGTACCCATAGAACTAAGTCTCACAACCATTTGATCACTGATTCTGCTGCTGGAGCTACTGCCTTTTCCACTGGCTTCAAGACTAATAATGGTTTCGTTAGTGTTGATAGTGACAAAAATGAAAAGGCAACCATTTTAGAAGCCTTAAAAGAGCAAGGTTACAAAACTGGTTTAGTGACTACTAGTTCTGTTACTGATGCTTCACCAGCTGCTTTTGGGGCTCATATTTATGATAGAGATTTACAAGGTCAAATTGCTAGTCAATATCTTGATGGTAAATTAGGTAGAGTGGTTGATTTTATTGCTGGTGGTGGTAAATGTGCTTTCATGCCATCTACTGCTGAAGATAGTTGTAGAGTCGATGAAAGAGACTTGATCGAAGAAGCTAAGAATCAAGGTTGGGGATACACTGAAAAGTTAGACGATTTATCTGGTTTTGAAAATGGTGCCTCATTACCATTCTTAGCTTTGTTCGAAAATGAATCTTTCGATTACGAACTTGACAGAGAAGGAGAACCAGTATTACCTCAAATGGCCAAATTTGCTTTAGATTCTTTGGATGCTGCTACTAAGGATTCAGAGGATGGTTTCTTTGTTATGCTTGAAGAAGAACACACAGATTCCTGTGGACATGCTAATGATTTGGCTTGTCAATATAAACAAGCTTTATCATATGATGAAACATTCAAAATGGCTAAGGAATTCGCTGATAAGAGTGAAAAGGATACTATAATTATTGCTACTTCTGACCATGAAACTGGTGGGTTAGGTCTTGGTATACATGACACTAGTGACTGGCACCCAGAAATTTTACTCAATGCAACTCATACATGTGAATATCTTGGTGGACAATTGGAAGATTTCTTTGAAACTAACACCCAAATTACTGC
The DNA here is from genome assembly GCA_030573955.1 of Yamadazyma triangularis. Lineage (NCBI taxonomy): Eukaryota > Fungi > Ascomycota > Pichiomycetes > Serinales > Debaryomycetaceae > Yamadazyma > Yamadazyma triangularis. The sequence continues at coordinate 6,633 of JAJMEC010000071.1, read as the reverse complement.
TGTCAGAAACTTTATCAAAGACTTTATGTCTAATGATTTGAAAATCAGTGATACTACCGAAGAAGAAATACAACACATTTATGACACTTTAATTCAAGGTGGTGAATTAGCTAATGCCATTAGTGCTGTTACTTCATTAAGAGCAGGTATTGATTGGTCAACTTTTGGACATTCAAGTGTTGATGTTCCTATTTATGCTTACACTAATTCAGAAGAGTTAAATGACAAGCTTAACAGAGTACAAGAATCTAAGGGCTTAAAGGGTAACCATGATAACACTGAAATTGGTGACTTCCTTGAATTAATTACCAACTCTGATCTTGAAAAGCTTACTGAAGACTTAAGTTAAAAATATATGTAGACTTAATTAGACTTAATACATTAAATAACCTGTATCCCAATAATTTCAATTTTGCAACTCATTTAAAATTACGTCAGTACACTAAACCAACCACACTATACTGAATTCCATTTAAATATGTATATAAAATGTTAAAATTGTTAGTAAAAGATAATTGTGGTAAATTTGAATATATAATGCTGGTAATTAACAATAAAACAATTGTGTAAAGAATTAGAGAAAAGAAGTTTTTTTTATTTAAGCAATGCATTTTTTGCGATTCTTACAACTATCATATTGTTTTTTTCTAACAATATATACATTTTAATTGAAAGCAGCAAATTTATTAAATAATGGTCAAGTTATTTAGATAGTAAATACAAGTAATGTTAAGTCTTAAAAGACATAGAAAGACTTCTAAATAAAACAAATACTTTTATGAAGATATAGCCTCAATAAAAGAACTATAAGAACTCAAAAGAAACAGACAGTATGTTAAAAGTTAATTTACAGAATAGAGGTGATTGGTAAATGGTTTGTATGATTTAAAGATGCCTAATTCATTTGCTTTCTTCTCCTATAGTATAACCTAGACAATACCAACGATAGAGCAATAGAATTTCGCAGCCATAATATTGTGTTGTAGACTTTAAATTAAAGTAATTATGTATATTTATATATTCATTATTAACCACTGTTTGTCACAAAACAAGAAGTCAAAAACCTATTCAAATAATAGAGACCTCCTTATAATTTTTGCATAGCAGCAACATCGGTGGATTGAACGTGGTCTTCATCTTCTTCAATTTGTTCTCTTAAATCATCAACACCGACTTTGTCATCTTCAACAACAACGTTGATTTGTAATTTCTTGATACCGAAACCAACTTCAACCCATTTGTGAGCACCCCAGGTTAAACCGTCGACTTCAATAGCTTTCATGTTAGCTAATAATTGATCTAAGTCAGTTTCATCATCCCATGGTTTAACTTCCATAGTGACAATAGATTTGGCAGCTGGTTTTGGACCTTTAGCGGCTTTTTTAGCGGCGTATTCAGCAACTCTTTGTTGTTTGACTTTTTCAGCTTCTTCATCGACTTCTTCATCATCAGAACCGAATAAATCAACATCGTCATCATCTTCTTCAGCAGCAGCACCAGAAGATGGAGCATTACCAGCTGGTAAGGTTTCAAATTCATCAGTGAAAGAGTAGATGTGGTTTAACCATTTGGTTAATTGAGGGTATTCTTTTTGGAAAGCCTTGTAGACGGTAACATCAGCTTGAGTAGCTTTAGAACTATATGTAAGTTAGTATTAGGAACATCATCAAAAAATCAATGTTAACAACATCACACAATAAGAACAGAAATCGATCCAAAAACTTGACGCCCATACCCCTTTCATCATCGTCACAATCTTCTGGTTTTTTGTTTTCTTTTTTGTTTCAGATAGTTTTATTTACATCTTCTTTTTAACTCATGTGGTGGGGTCTTAAGCCACCTCATAAACACGGACCGAAGATCACAATCATCATTTTCAAAGTAATCGATTCTGTTCAAATCATAATGGTTTAATTGATTTTTTTTTTCTATTTTTTGTTTTAATGTTAAACATACCCATCAACATATGATTTGTCGGCTAAGAATTCGTTTAAAGATTTTAAAGTTTCGACTTTAGAGAAATCGGTGAAAGACATTTTAAAGTAATTAGTTATAAGGGAAAAGAAGTAATAAAAAATTTTTCAACGTGAACGGTGAGAGGCAGCGTGCTGGAATGTTCGCAGAGAATACGGGGTGTTTGGTATAAAAATTACGCGCATCTCATCTGGGCGACTTATCCGGGTAACACATGTGGTTATATCTATTACAAAGGTCTAAGGGATCTATAAACAGGGGAAGAAGAAGGATTAGGTGTGATTTAGACTTGATTAGAGTCAAACTTCCAATAACTACACTCAAAAGAAGCATAACACCGAAATTCGTTACTTAATCCGTTCTTATGTTCCGGGTAAAACGTGGTGATGGAAGTGTCCGGGTAATTGGCCTTGATGACTGACTTCATTCTTTCTCCAGTGGAACTAACAAGTTTATACTGCAAATCACCACTACAAGTCTTAGTGGTCTTATCAGTAACAAGTAAGTTGTGGGCGGCAGCAGCAGACTTGGCCTGACAATCTTCCTCCAAGAAAGGAGGATCAATCAATAAACGATGACATTTATGAAGGAGATGTTCAGGTAACTTATCAGGGTAATTATAGTCATATTGAGCAAAATGATCATTTCCTGCCAATACATTAAATCTAGTATCATATTCAAGCAAATAAATGTGGTTTGTAGGAACATCTTTGGAGTCCATTTTCTTAATAGCAGCATAAACCGCAGGAGCTGAAGCTATAGCTATAACGGTAGAATCATCAGCTCCTTCCAATAACGCTTTAGCCAAGGTTAAAGACGTTTCATCAGTGTACCAAAACTGTGAAAGCTGCCAATCTTCTTGAAATAAGTCTATAGATACTTCATTTTTAGCAGCATCGAAGTCTTTTTGTGCCTTATCATTTAAAGACTCAAACGCCTTTATTCTATCAGTTTCTTCTTTTTTAAACTCTTGAAGTGCACCCAAAGCGTGGGAAGAAAGCGTTAACATTTCATCGTCTGAGTCCATTTTAAGGTGTTGCAAGTCCTAATTAGGCCAAGGTATTGTTCCTAATCCGGCGATGATTTGGTTTTTGAGGCTCTTAGGGCGCGCAAACGCACCATAACTAAGGAAGGAAGAGAATATTGATAGTGAGTGACAGCGGCTAATAACGAGTGATAATAGCGAGTGATAATAGTGATAATTGTGATTGATAATAACAATTAATTGTGTTATAACGTGTTTGTGTAATAGTTGTAGTAGTATTTGTGTTGTTTTAGGAACATTTGAGTTGAGAAATTGAACTATTGGCGTCTGTTGATAGTGTTATTGGTAGTGTTATTGGTAGTGTTATTGATACTGTACTGTACTGGAAATGCCCTCCTGCCCTCCAGTGGAATTGGTTTCCCACATCATAGAACAAGTAGCCTTTTCAGGCTACTCTGGACTTTCTTTAGCCCAAGTTTGGTCCATTTGTGGTGATAAACTAGGTCATTCTCCTGATGAGTTTATGAAGTCAGTGCTTTGGCAATGGCTTTTCTTTAGTCCTGAGTTTTGTAATAACTTAATTGTATGGAAAAATGATTCTGTGGTTTCAATTGGTAATGAAAGAAACTATGTAGACTTTATTAATCGTAATAATGAGGATGTGGTAAGAATATATCCCAGTTCCGAGACTCAATGGAAATATTTAACCGGGACTGAATTCAGTAAAAAAGCTAAACTTCTGTTGGGAGAATTCCCTTTTCAATTACTTTGTGAAATAGCTAAACATGGTAGTTCTGGAATCTATGCTTCTGAGTTAAGTAAAGCTACTGATCAAGATCCTAGATCCCTCACTATAAGGCTCCGGAAGCTAGAGGAATTGGATTATATTCAGATGAAAAAGGGGTATAATGAAGCTAGTTATCAACATAGTTCTCTTTGTGTTCACAAGAAGTTTGCTAAGGATGAAGTTGAATTCCTGGCTTTGGAATTTGGTGATGATTTAGAAAGATCTCGTGATACTCAGAAATTAAAGGAATTAATCATGCTGAAGACAAAACTGGCTCCTAATGGTCTTAGGTCGTTGACTGATTTGAAGGTGGAATTGTCTCTTGGAAGTAATCTTTCTATTTCCAAATTCTATAGAGGTATTGTTGAATGGCTTTGTAAGAAGGGATACTTGGAAAAAGTTATGGTTAAATCCCCTGAATCTGGTGCTACTGTTTACTGTGTTAAGTTTATTAGTGACATCGCTAATGGTTCTGGTAATGGAACCGATAACTCTGACCTAGCTGATGTTATGCAGTCTTATAACGACGTACGAAGTCAGAACGATGATGGTACTTCTCAATCAACTTTGCTCCCCAAATATAATTTATTTTTCCCTATAATCAACCAAATGTATCACCAAATTGATAACGGGAAACCACCAGGTTCTTTTGCTGGTCCTACTTCAATGGATGTTAGTAGAGCCATAACTGGAGGTTCTGATTTCCGTCCTCTCGTGAGACTTCTTGAGGCAACTACTAGCTTTGTTAAAGATCATGAATCTTTTAAGAAGCTCAAGAAATACGATGATCCCTATCCTGGTGTTACTATTACAAGAGTATATGATTTTGAAGGAAAATTCAAATTCTACAGATACTTTGGTGATGATAATGAACCTTCTGATAGTTACAAACCTTCAAATAAGAAAAATATTCCTTTAAATCAACTTAACAAAAAACTATATACTAAAATGGGTAAACATCCACAACCTCCTTTGGTTAAACTGACTCCTCCTCCTCCTCCAGCTACTAAACTGAATAAAAGAGGTGTTAATGAACCTACAAGGAAGAATTCTAAACGATTAAAAACTAAAGAGATTAAATCTGAGGACGAAGATACTTCCACTAAAGCCACTATTGAAACTGCACCTGTTAGTATTCCATCTAAAGCCACTAATGATACTTCTTCTTCCCCTACAACTAAACCGTCTACTAATCCATCTACTAATCCCTTATTAGACACACCATTAGCTGGGTTGTTCCAACAGAAACCAGCAAAGACTACCAAAAAGTACAATATCCCTAAAGGAACATCAATAAAGTCAGTGAAAAGAAGAGAAGCTTTAATAGAAATTATCAAAGCTTCTGGTGGTGTTACTTATACCTCAGCCCTGATGTGTCGGGAGTTAGATAAACGATTAGATGCCTCCACGGCTACTGATATGAAGACTTTGGTCAGAGATATAGCTTTTTTGGTTCATACAAATGACTTAGAAGCAAGAGATATTAAAAGTATAAAAAGTGGACAACCTATAACCCGAAAGTTATTAATTTTAACCAATGAACAATTCAGACCTTCACAAAACAAAATTGATCAAGTGTGTAAAGAATGTGAAGAAGATGAAGGTAGAAAGTTCTATGCAGCATCTGAAAGAAGGGTTATTGAAGCTGATGTTACTATATACCACAAGCCACCAGAAAAGCCTAAGAGAAGATTGACTAAACTTTCTGATTCCTCTTCTAAACCAAGGACACCAAGAAAGAAAGCTACTCCTTCAGTTAAAAGTGAAGATGTTCCATTTGAAAATATCACAGCCGATTCTGAAGATCCTTTGAAGTCTCTTGTAGGAACAACGAGAAGAAAAAAGCCACCAACGAGACGAATTTCCCAAGCTTCATCCCGTCCTGCAAAGGGAGTTAGGAAATCACGTACTATTGAATTCACCAGAGAAGATTCTATTTGCTTATTTAAGGCTGTTGTGATATATAGAACCTTCAAAAGAAGTCTGATTAATTTTGATGATTTAACTTCGTTGTTTGGTGACATAACGGGGAAAGATTTAAGACAAAAATGGACTTCGGTTAGGAAAAGTTTTGGTGGTCTTACTGCAGTGTTGAAAGCCATAGAAACTTTTGAATATATTGTTAAACGAGGAATTGAAGATGGAACTATTGGTCTTGAAAATTTAGAAAATTTTGATCTCCATTTCTTTTTAGGCATCTGGGATGATTCAGACGCTTTTGCTTTAGATTCTACTTATCCTTTAATGACAAAACTGGAAGAGAATTATGAAAACTATAAGGTTGTTTATAGTAACGAAAGAGCACCTATACTTTTTGAACAAATAGAAGGTCATTCTATGAGACAGAAAGAAATCATTCTTTCTAATAACACTTTCTACTATAATGAAAACCAATTAGAATCTTATGATAAAGAAACTGAGGGGATTATATCAGCAATAAGATCAATTTGTACTACAGAAGAAAGTAATTTCACTTCAGCAGGAATAATTAAAATCCTTGGAAAGTATAATAAAAAGAAAGTTCATGAAATTGTTCAACGATTAATTAAAGATAAAGAGCTTATGTATGATAATGATGGAAGTACTGAAACAAGGTTTACATTTACAGAAAAGTTTCAAAATGTGTTTGTAGATCAACAACAAATTCCTTCAATGTTAAAAGATGCTAATCATTTATATCAAACCATGTCAATAATATTTGGATCATCAAAGGCATTACTTTTATCACAAGCATTAAAAGAAGGTCATATGATGGCATTGATGTCTTGTATATCTAATTATAATCTTGACTTGATTCACATTGATAAACCTTACAAATTCAACGGTTATGAATCTCGTTTAATTGATAAGAATAAATTAGAGTGTGATCTTATTGTTACTGGAGAAA
>JAJMEC010000070.1:57236-110067 GCA_030573955.1 Yamadazyma triangularis | reverse complement strand
ATTCTATCCGCGTACCTTTGCAATCATTACCTTATCAGTGCTACATGGATGATGACATTAAGATCCAAATAAATAGTTACGATTCTTACCAAGCGTCTCCTGTTTGTTTGGATAATTTGTTTGGTCAGGTATCACAAGTACCAGTTATTCGAATTCATGGACCCTTAGTTATTCACGTCAAAGATGAGAAATACTTCTTTAATACTTTAGTTCATATTCATAATTTTTTTCCATATATGTACTTTAGTTGTGACTATGGTTTTGTCAATAAAATAGATATTACCAAGCACCTAAATGAGTTGATTACGTATGTTGAAAACTTGATGGGAGGTCCTCATAAATCAGGGAAACGACACTATGTGGCTAGTATCAATATTTGTAAAGGTGTTCCCATGTATGGTTATCATGTTGGATATAATCTTTTTTATAAAATAAGTTTCCTTTCACCAGACTATAAGACCAAGTTTTTCAACTTAATACATAATAATCTTTTTGACTTCAAGAACATATCTAATTCAGAGAAATTTAAACCCTTACTATTTGAATATCATCTAAACTATTATACTCAATTTTTAGTTGACTTCAACTTATTCAGTTGTAATTGGTTAACTTTTAATAATTGTCATTTTCGGTATCCATTTCCTTTAATCTTTTATAATTCATGGCTAAGTATTTTAAAGAAGTTTTTAATCAAGTTTACTAATGATACCAATATATTAAATCCTAAAATATTCCCAAAGATTGGTAAGAACACTCTTGAATTAGATTTAAAAGCTGATCAAATTTTGAATAGAAATGATATACGACCAAATGATTTACATCATAACTTCCATGAGTTGTTAAATACTCAAGATGATACAATTTATTTAAATTCGTTGTCAGGAACTATTAATGAACTTAATTATCAAAGTACTGCTAATGATATAGACTTCAAATTCAAAGATAAAGATGAGAATAATAATTCCAAAAGGATTTATTGGTCTAATAATTTACATTTGAGAGATTTGTTGAAGTATAGTATTAGTCTAACTACTCCCATTAAAAACTCTGATCCAGTTAAATACTACAATACATTAGTTGCACCCATTAATAATCATTTGACTAATTTTCCTACTATCTTTGAAATGCTTGATATTGAAATAAAAGATTGTCAACGCCAACTTCAGATAGGTGATTTTGTTATTTGGAATAATCTTGATGATCTATTTAAATTATATGACTTTGAAATTTCATCGTTCAGTGATCAAGAGAGTGATGGTATTAATAAGGATATTGAAGATAGCGACCCAACTGATAATAATGATGAATATGATGATAAGCCTAACGGTGGAAGTGATGATAAATTTCGGGAAAATGAATTATTTAATTGGGAGACATATCCCACTAATCTTGGTGAATCGAAAGACTTGTACTCTAAAAACAATTCTGACATTAATGAACCATATGAAAAACCTATAGATAATGATGTATCTACTGTTTCAAGTCAAATTAATGATGATCAACTAATGATACAGATGACTCAAAATACTAAGAGACAATCACAAACAATTTCAAACTCAAATCCTCCTTTCCTTTCTAGGCTTGATATTTTAAGAGATATTGAAGATAATGGATTGGTTCACATAAATTATGATGATCCTTTTTATGATAACAAGGAAGATATACCGTCAAGGCCATTAATTTATGCTAATAGGAGAATAGACATACCTAACAAGACAGATATACCTCCGTTATTGATAGATGGGACTTGTATATCTCATTCTATCAGAGATAATTTTCAGGACACAAATAAAGAGGCAGAATTCTGGACTTACACGAAGCAACCTCCTTCAAGAGATGAAGTGATAGAATCATATCTCTATGAAGATCAAAGACTAAAATATAAAAGAATAAAATTTAGTTCCCAAATAGAACCACCTATTACCAAGTCTGATGAATTCAAAATATCAATTAATAATGAGAAGATTAGCCGTAAACCTACTGATTTTGCTGAATTGACAAATTTCTATTTGGAAGTTCATGTTAGGACAAAAATAAATAATAGACTTCCTGATCCTATGAAAGATGATATTACAATGATAATATACAAGTTTAATGATGCTAATTCGATGTACAACTGTGACTTCAAGTCTGGTATACTTTTGAATAGTCTCGAGAAGTTTTCTGGAATTAATAACCATATAAGTGATAAATCATTCAAGATTCAAATTTTACCTAATGAGTTTGTAATGATATCCAAATTAATAGAAATTGTTACTTTCTTTGATCCCGATATATTATCCGGATTTGAAATCAATTCTAGATCTTGGGGATATTTAATTGAGAGATTTAAGAAGAAATTCAGTATTAATTTGTTACCTCAATTAAGTAGAACTACAATAAATTCCAATGGGAAATTTGGTGATAGATGGGGGTATACACAGACATCTATAATTAATGTTGCTGGTAGGTTTACAATGAACATTTGGAGAATATTAAGGAAAGATTTCACCTTGAATAATTATAATTTCGAACATTGTTGTTATCACATTTTACAAAGAAATTTTCCTAAAGTACTGAATTTTGATTTATCTATGTTTTGTGATAGTGATAATTTTCGTGATAAATTGTTTTTTTTAAATTATTATATTTCCAGAATTCTAATAGAAGAAAGGTTTGTCGACATTCAAGAATTGGTCACAAAAAATGTAGAACATTCAAGGTTAATAGGGATAGATTTCGATTCTAATTTCTATAGAGGATCTCAATTCAAAGTCGAATCAATTTTGGCAAGATTAACTAAAGCAGAGAATTTGTTGTTAAACTCTCCTTCTAAAAAAGAGGTTAAAAATATGAGATCATTAGAACAAATTCCATTAATCATGGAACCTGAATCAAATTTCTATAAGTCACCGCTATTAGTATTAGACTTTCAGTCATTATATCCTTCAATAATGGTTGCCTTTAATTATTGTTATTCTACATTACTATGTAAGCTTCATGGATTTAATCCCAGAAAAAATAATTTGGGTTATCTTAAACATAATGAACTATTGCCTATGATGATAGATTTTTTCCACAAGAACGATTTGTTGAATATATCACCTAATGGTTACGTATTTGTGAAAAGAAAAGTACGCCAATCTATGCTTGCTAAAATGTTGGAAGAGTTATTGTATGTTCGGGTTAATATCAAAAGATTTATGAATAGTTTCAAAAAAAATGAATTCCCTGAACTTTACAAAGTCTTCAACTCGAGACAATTGGCCATTAAATTAATCGCAAATGTCACTTATGGATATACTTCAGCTACTTTTAGTGGGAGAATGCCGAACTCAGATATCGCTGATGCCATTGTTGCTACTGGAAGAGAAATATTAACTAAATCTATTGATATGATAGAACAGAGTGATTATGGAGCCAAAGTGGTTTATGGTGATACGGATTCATTGTTTGTTTATTTACCGGGAAAGTCAAAGGAAGAAGCATTTGATATTGGAGAAAAGTTGTCTCAATATGTGACTGATCAGTTCCCTCTGCCTATATTGTTAAAATTTGAAAAAGTATATCATCCTTGTGTTTTACTAACCAAAAAGCGTTATGTTGGTAATTGCTTCGAACATAGAGACCAGAAAGAACCAAAATTTGATGCCAAAGGAATTGAAACTGTCCGAAGAGATGGTATACCTGCTACTCAAAAGATTTTAGAAAAATCATTAAGAATTCTTTTTAAAACAAGCAATTTATCGAAGGTTAAATTATATGTTTTGAATCAATTCAATAAGATAGTCCTCAATAAGGTCCTGGTGAGAGACTTTTGTTTTACTCGTGAAGTTAGATATGGAACATATAAGAGTGAAGCTCATTTACCTCTTGGAGCAAGAATTGCTCAAAAGAACATTGAAAATGATCCTAGAAGTGAACCTCAGTATAAAGAAAGAATTGCTTATATTATTTATAAAGACCCTATAAAATTAACGTTAAAGGATAGGTGTATGTCACCGGAAGAATTCATAACATCCCAGAGCACTGATAATCCATTAGAGCTTGATTATGAATATTATATAACTAGAGTGATTATTCCCCCCTTAGAAAGAATATTCAATTTAATGGGAGCTGATATTAAAGGTTGGTATAGTGAATTGCCAAAATTTAAACATCAAAATAAGCTTAAAAAAGTTGATATAAGTAATCATAGTTATATCCACCATAACCATTGTTTAGGCTGTCTGAAAAAGCTTGATAATATAAACATTTCAATTTGTGATGATTGTCTGGATGATAATCATCTGTTACTTTATGACAGTATTATGAAAACCAAAATAAATCAGTCTAAGCTTAAAACTACTGAAAATACTTGTTATAATTGTATTAAAGAAAACTGTTTCAATACTCAAGATGGTAGGCGTTATTATGACAAATGCCAAAATCATGAATGTGTTAACTATTTTAAACGATTAGATTCCCAGAAGAACACAAAAATTGCAGTCAATGAATCCAAAGAGCTCTTTGATGCAGTAGACAATTCAGAGTCACTTAAATGGTAGAAAGAAGAAAAAAAAAGGAAACAATTAATTCACATATGTATATAGCTAATAATAACAAACTTATTCAACTTTTATAACAATTTTACCTTGAAGCTTTTGCGATACGAGTTTTTCAAAGGCTTTTGGGTAATCATCAAAAGAGTATACACTATCGATGAACACCTTAACTGTATTATTTTTCAAAAGACCTGCAATCTTCTCAATTGAACCGTCACATACGACAGTATAATACTGATAACTTATGTCGGATAATCCTAACATAGACATAAAAAAGGCCTTTATCACAGAAAATCCCATTCTAGAAAGCAAAGTTTCTGCCATAAGATCAGAACCTTTAGTACCAGCACAATCAAGGTATTGACCACCTTTCATAAAATCGGATAAGTGATTGAATAATTTTTCTGGAGTGGCTAAATTATATACGACATCAAACATTCCATTTTTAGCGCTTTCCAATACTGCATTATAAGTGTCCACAGTTGTATAATCAATGGTTTCAGTTGCACCCAATTCCAAAGCCAAAGAAGCATTTTTCCCAGAACATATAGCCACAATGTCTTTAACATTTTCATTGACCTTCAATAAACTTAATAGATATCTTCCTACAGCAGTGGTACCCCCATTTACTAATACTCTAGAATTAGGCGGCAAATTAGATACTTTAATAAGTTGTATTGCTGTACAGCCAACCAATCCAACAGCAGCAGCTTCAGTCATAGAAATATTCTCAGGAACTTTTGTTATATCAAACATACTATCACTGCTTTTATCAAATACTATATATTGGGCAAGACTCTTTGGTTTCAAAGCAGAACAGAACCCAAACACCTTATCACCAACAGCTAATCCATATTTCTTTTCAGCTTCCTTTCCAATGGCAGCAACCTCACCAGAATAATCCAGTCCTATTCTGTTTTCTCCTTTGAAATACTTCAAAACTCCAAACATAGTATTACGCATTAATAAGTCAATAGGATTTAATGCCACTGAGTGGACTTTAACTAAGATCTTAGACGATTCAACGGTGTAATTATCACCTTCGCCTTTAATCAAGGGAATTGTTTCTTCTTTAACCTTTAAGGGGTCTGAGTTACTAGTGTAAGCAACAACTTTATTTGTAATTGTAGGGGTTGATATCATGTTTAATAAATATTTAAAATACTTAAGAAAGAATCCTATAATTTGCGATTATATATTGGCTTTTATATTGGTATTCTGGTACTGTATATAACACAGTATCGGAGATAAGCAAGATGCTGACAGATGCTGACAAAAGGCTGCTAACAGACGCTGACAAACGGCTGCTTACAGACGCTGACAAATGCTGACAAACGGCTGCAAAAATTAAGACAGAAGCGATTTCTAGTTAATAGTAACATATATTCAACTTTAAATAAAAAATGATAATAGAAATAGCATATCTAACTCACTGGGAACATGATCCTTGAGAATTATTATCGTATAATATAGATATAATCATAGGTGAGATATGTTCTTAAGAATTTGTTTTTCTGGTTGTTGATTTGGTCCCTCAATTAGTCTTGATTTTGTTAGTCACAAGTGTCTGGAGTAGTCTATAGTCGCCGCGGTGATGGTTGACAACTTGTTAGTGTTAAATCCATAAATCCAGTTACATTTTTGAGGTTATGAATCATCTATAAATATAAGCGGCTTTTGAGTTTTAAAGTCTTGGTTAAATTGAGCAATTTACCCATCCTGTTATGGTAGGCCAACCCATTGCACTATAAAACCATGTCTATATCTTACAATAAAGAAAATTTCTACTGGTTATTTTTATCACCATGAATTTGTTCAAAAGAAACGTAGTTTATAATGGATTAGACTGCATTGAAGATATGGAGTCTCATGAGTATATGATGGCTAAGACAAAGCTGCAAGCTGCGGTCCCTTGGGCATCTCAAGTAGATTATGGTTACTACACAATATACTTCTGTTGTGCAGTACTAGTTGCTGCTACCATTAAACATGCTTATTATACTTACAGGGATCATCAATATAAAAAAGGTAAAACTACCAACGGTCTTAATTCATTTGTTGATATTGGCGTTTCTTATGGAAGATACTTTGGTTATAAGCAAATTCCTGCTAAATTATCTTATTTTACATCATTACCACCATCGGGAGGATCTAGTTTATTTCTTATGGCATCAACTTTGTATTTAGGTCTTTACAGCTTTGTCCCCCATTTTTGGTATAGAGGATGTAGAGGCTTTGGATCTCCTCCTTTGGCTGTGAGAACAGGGATTATGGCTACAGCTTTAACTCCATTCATTTATATTCTTGCTGGTAAGGCTAACATGATAACTCTCTTCACAGGGATAAGTTATGAAAAATTGAACTATATTCATCAATACGTAGGAGTAGCCACGTTGGTGTTATCATTAGTTCATACAATTCCATTCTTTTATCAGGCTTTAGTAGAAGGGGGTCAACTGAGGTTAGATTATATGTTCAGGACAAACTTTTACTTTTACAGTGGAGTTCCTCCTTTAGCCTTGTTGGTGTTTTTATGTGTATTCTCTAAATCAATTATAAGAAAATACTTTTACGAAGCATTTTTACATTGTCATTGGATTTTTGGTGCTGGATACTTTGCCACCTTAGGTTGGCATGTGTATGGACAATTAGAAACTGATCACTATATATGGGCAGCTCTTGTTTTTTGGATAACTCAACTTGTGTATCGGGCATTAGTTAAAACATGCTTCAAACCAAACCGCCTTTTCATGAAACCTAGACAAGCAGAATTAGTGAAATCAAAAGGGTCTAAAGCCATTCAAGTTACCGTAATCAACACAAAAGATATTAGTTGGAAACCGGGACAACATGTATTTATGAGGTTTGTTGGCTCCAGGTTCTTAGACAATCACCCCTTTTCTATAGCAAATATGCCTGATATTCAAGATGACAATGACCTCCAGTTTTTAATTGTTCCAAAAAGGGGATTAACTAGTACCTTATACAATGAGTTGCAAGATTCAATTGTTCAAAAGAAAAAAGTATTTATAGATGGTCCTTATGGAGGTTGTAGCCGGGATTGTAAAGCTTTCAATAAAGTTGTTTTAATTTCTACTGGGAGTGGAATAACGGCTGTTCTACCATTTTTGCTTGAATTAGCAAATCATATACACAAATCAGTAAGCCAAGGAGAGCTTTTTGTAACTCAAGAAGTTCAATTTATCTGGATAGTTAGAACTTTGGATGATGTTTTTTGGTTCAAATCAGAAATAGAAAAATGTTTAGAGCTTGCTGGAGACTACATAAAAGCTGATATATATGTTTGTCACGAGTCGCCAAATGAGGAACTAGTAGAACCAAAGGATAGTCTTAAGGATGTCAGTGTCAATTATGAGTCATTAGATAAAGTGGAAAACAATATTGAATCCAAAACTAGATCATCTATTGAAAATCATCATTCTATTTCTTTTCTATTCTTTAAGCCTATAATTGAAGACTTATTGATTCAACACAAAGCAGCCTTGAAAAGAAGAAACATGATTGTTTCCTCTGGTAGTTCTTCAATGAGATTTGCCGTTAGTAATACCATTTCATCATTCCAAGCACTAATTGCGAACAAAGATCAAACTGGCATTGATATAGATGAAGTATTTCTTCATACCGAGACTTTTGGTTGGTAACTTGTAAAAAGAAAAGATCGTAATTTGTACATAGTTTTAGAATTGTTTTTTTTTTTCGCAGCCTTGTGTGGTAGTGGCACTATAAAAGTTATGTAGAGAAAATTGAAATAAACATTTGATCCACGTAAGACAATAATGACAGAACTCATTCAAAAGTTACCTACAGGTTATTCCTTCAGAAAACTCGAGAAGTCTGATTATAACAATAATTACAGAGAAACTTTGCAAGTTTTAACTGACGTCGGACAAATTTCTGAGTCCCAATTTAATGAATTATTTGACTACTGGGAATCAGCCAAGGTGTTTCATCCCCACGTTATTACTAATGAAAAAGGAATTGTTGTTGCTGCTGGAATGGTTTTCTTTGAAAAAAAATTGATTCATGAATGTTCTTTATATGGTCATATTGAGGATATTGCTGTTGCTAAATCAGAACAAGGAAAGAAATTGGGATTTAGTATGATCATTGGATTAAGTGAAATAGCTGAAAAAGCAGGATGTCGTAAGGTCATATTGGATTGTTCTGCCAAAAATATAGGCTTTTATGAAAAATGTGGATTTAAAGAAGCGGGTCATAACATGAACAAAGTGTTTGTTTGAAATCAAGTGGAACTATTATCATATATTAAACCTCTCTATACTACACATTAATACCTTCATTATAGATTAGATTTTTTCAAGTGCCTAGAAAGTGTTAGTATGCCTCAACTTTGACGTCGTTCTAGTTTTCAATATACATACCTCTAAAGAGACAATGGAATTACCTCTTATTACTATTGTACCTATATTTAATGTCTCATTATTCTTTTTCTCTTCTAATGCTTCTGCTAAAGTAATATTCAAAAACATCTATTATGGTTAGTATAATCCTTTCCAATATTGTTATTATTCATACATACGTCAAATCCTCTCAAGGTTCCAACTACCTTTCTTGTACCGTTTAGCTGAACCGATACTTTCTTATCCATGTACTGCGTTATGTTAGTTACTGAAGGCTTCAAAAAAGAAAACTAATTTTATATTGTGTGTTATCTTATCTTAAAACGGACCCACTTTTGATCCTAATCTACTTTACATACGTTCTTTAATTCTGGTGTAGATACCATGTTTTACCAGTGAGATGAGTATAATTTGTTGATGCTCGTCGCATTTATCTCTATCTATGGTTCACTGTTTATGAATTCTGATTTCACTTCTTTGTCTGACCTTGTGCAGACACCACAAAAAGAGAAGCGTCAGGAAAGAGAATTAAACACTTCTAAAGCGAAGACGCTATTTCCTGATGAAAAAAATGATAATGATAATGATAATGAAGAAGATAACAAAGCTGCCAATGATAATCTAGTTGAAACCGAATTCAAACGATTAGTAGATAGGCAGAAACTTAAGGTAGAACTATTTGAAAAAAGAGATACTCTTATAAAGAGACGAATGGCTCTCAAGTCAAGCTTTGAAGATTTAAAATTCAATTTAAAAACCTTGAATGATACAAAAGCTAAACTAGTTTCAGAATCATCTATGGGGGATTTAATAAATCAAAATAATGATCAATTTCTTCCTAATTTACAAGATAAATATTCTGATAGTCTTGACTTGGATCATGATGACTCCACGCATATACTAAATCATTTAAATGTTTCACCATCTAAGGATTGGATTGAAAGATTAGCCTTAATAAGAAAATATCTCCTGTCTATTGATATTGATCAGATAAACATATACACTGATGTGAACAATGACGATTTTGAAATAAGAAGGATATACACGTTTTGGATAGTATCTCCTTCTTTATTTAAGGTACCTATCAAGATAATCGTAGAAGGTGAATCTCAATCTTTACATGAGATACTTCTTCAACATGACGATAGAAAATTTAATGTATTACAATTGAATACTATGTCCCCTTCTTTAGTTGACATTTTGATTAATGATTGGGTACCAAATCTTAAAATTAACTCCATTATTTATGGATTAAATTCATTGGCTGCAATGACTAAAAAGAAAGTGATGTTATTTTGTGATATAATGATTAAATTTAAAGGTTATTTGGTCAATAAACCCTTCTGGGATAATGTACTCGATACACAACTGAGTAATAGAGATAGCAAATTATATTCACAACTTAAATCTTTGGATACCCTACAGTTTGAAGTTCCTGCTTCTTCAACTACTAGTAGTCATAAAGTCATATTACGATGGGAAATACTTCTTGATGACAAAATTCGAAGTCGTTGTGATTCTCGAATCACCTTGTTTATTAGTAAGAACAGTGATTCATCAATAATACCCGATGTTAATACAGTATTCTTGCAATTAGTTGAAAGCTATGGAATGATAAACGCATTATGTATAATATTTAAGAATGTTTTTAATATTACTGTAAATTAGAATATATATTTCATATATAGAGTTCCAATTCAAGAAATATTTATTTCTCCCTTCATCATATCGATGTTGATATCATTTTTAAGTGAATACTGTTCATATCTTTTTTTTATCCACTCTTTTGATATCTTTAAGAGATCATAAATGTATTGACTTTTTTCATTATTTGAATTAAAATCATGTAATGGTGTATAACTGAGCGTAATGTCATCTAATTCTTTATCTCCTATCTTACCTACCACTTTTCCATAGTGTTGGTATAAGTATCCCTCTATACCATGAACTAGATCATACCTTATTTCTTCCCATTGCATTCCAGTTAATTTATTTCCTACTGACTTTTTGTATTGGAAATACTTCTCTAGCCATTCCTTTAACCCTTGAACCCCATTATCAAGCTCTTTTTCAGTTATTTTCAGTTGGTGTATCACTTGTTGTCCTTTATTTATGGTAACTTTCTTGGATGCTTCTGATAAAATGGGGTCAGGTTTCACTTCATCGACATCTTTACTAAGGTTCCTTATTACCGATAAGGATTTCAAGGGGAATCTAAGGTGATTTTTATTTCTGCTTATTCCATGATCTTCATCAAAGCCATTTTTTTCAGTTCCATTATCACCGTAACCCAGTGAGCCTTTGGATAATGGAGAAGAACTAAGATTATTTATCTTACTAGGTTTTTTCTTCTTCTTATCATTACCTTGGCTTTCAATCGATTCCCTCTTAGAAGTATCACCGTCTAAATCATCTTCAGCTTCATCATCAGCTTCCCGTTCTTTCCTCGACTTATTACCTCTTTTAGGATTACTATTATGTTCCTCATCAGCCAAGTATTTTAATCTAGTACCATACATTTTTTCAGAATATTCAATCTCGAAATCAGTATCTTTATCAAAGTTGTTTACTTCATCCTCACCTATCAATTCAATATCAGGAATTTTATGAGGATTGAAAGGATTCAACGCCAACTCTTCTGGAGTGAAGCTTGTTTCTAAATAGGTATAAATAAGCCATAAGAATCTTTTAGCCCGATTAGCAGGATGAATTTTAGTTTCCAAAAAGAATTCCATAAAGCTATTCGATATGTGATGACAATCACCCGAATGTAAATGATGAAACTTTACTCCATTGACATTATTACTCAATAAGAATAACAATAAAACCAAATTAGTATTAGGTTTCTGTTCTGAAGGTGAGGCCAAAAGCAGATCAACGGTCTTAAAATCTTCCTTGTTGTCACTTACAGCTTTCAATATTGATTTTAATCTAGGTGTATCTTGTAACGACTTTGAGCCACCATTAATAGAATCAGCTTGCAATGATGGAATTGAATGATAAGTTCTTAATGTGGATCTCATTTCAGGTACAAAATTAATAGTGGTATTCATTCTTCCTGTGTTGACTAATAGACAAACTTTAGCCACCGATTTACCCATATCCATATCTTTTAATAACCTCTCTTTCAAAATTTTGGAACATTTGGATGATTCAGCCAACGTTCTAATATATAATTCAGCAAAGGTATATTTTGGCCCATTGTCAAATTCTTCCACCGAACAAGGAGAGAATGGATTCGTAAATACTTTAGCATCGTTTTCAAACAAAGCATCAAGAAAATCATATTGAATATCTTTTCTCCAAAATGGCTCCCCATCTGATTTCTTTAAATAACGTACCCCTTTAGGAATGGATGCACTTACAGGTCTGGCAAACTTCTTTCTACCTTTTTCATTGGATGAATCCGCATCATCTCCATCTTCTTCTCCATCTACTTCCATATCTCCTTCCATACTCATATCATAATAGTTCATATTATGTTGCTCTGGTTGTGTATGAACACCTCCCGGTTGTGAGGATTGTGTTGTCATGGGTATTGGCATTGATATTGGTGTCTGTTGACTTGGCTGACTGTGTTGGCTTGCTATACTTGGAAGACTTGGAAGACTTGCTTGGCTTGGTTGACTTGCTTGGATTGGCTGACTTGGTTGACTTGGTTGGCTTTCTTGGATTGGTTGACTTGGTTGACTTGGTTGGCTTTCTTGGATTGGTTGACTTGGTTGACTTGGTTGACTTGGTTGACTCTGAGGAGGGGGAATCACCGATGTAGGCATTGTAGTTTCTGGTTCATCACTATTGATTAAATTACTCACGGAGTTTGAAGGTTTATCCGTTGGTTTGTCAATAACGCTGTCGTGAATTGGATCGTAATTCATAGTTGTCAAGTTTAGAAACCCTATTGACGATTTAAATTTCGCACCGCTAAAGTTAATTTTATAAAAGTGGTTTATATACAATGTCGTTGTCTGCCAATTGGAGACAGCTTCAATTATTTGATTTCTTGCCTATAAATGATCCCAATTATAATAGCGATGATGACATGTATTCAAACAATACATTAAGTTGTATAACAGGAACCAAGGATTATTTGGTAATATCTATGAATAACTGCTTTATTAAGATCATTTCCCAACAGTTTACCACAATTAAATATTATATGGGTTATGATTTGGATTATAGAATAAGTTTCATGAAAGCATTGCCGAAAGAGAATATGGTGGTGACATTAGCCGAAAAACAAGGGGTTCCCTCGATACTTAAACTATGGGATTTAAATAAGATAATTAATACTGTGGAGGATGATAAGGCTATTCAAAGTGACAATGATGATAGTGTTTTTAAATATAAATATCAAACACAAGTATTGATAAATAATGGTGATAATTCTTTTCCTATAAGTTGTTTTCAATTCAATTCCAACTTTACTTGTGTAGCCATTGGGTATACCAATGGTAAAGTGATTTTAATAAGAGGTGATCTTCTACGAGATAGAGGTTCCAAACAAAGAATAATTTATGAATCTCCCGATCCTATAACTGGATTACAATTCAATGAATACCATGAATTGATTTATGTCACCACCACCTCGAAAATATTGACGGTTCCTACTACTGGTCGAAATCAAGGTAAACCGTTAAAAATCCTTTCTAAAAGAACCGGGGTACCTTTGAATTGTTGTACCAAAGATCCTGAATCTCAAGAATTAATAGTTGGTTTAGATTCTGCTCTAAGGTATTACAATCATATGACCAAAAGCCACTCAGTCAATTTTGAAATTCAAAAACGATCAATTTATAAGCATGTCAAAGATTACTTAGTAATGATATGCCCTGGAGAAGACTCTTCTATTGGAACGTCTTCAAGAAAATTCACTACTAAGGTTATCATTCTAGATTTATCTAACAAACATGTATCTTTCAGTTTAACCTTATCAAATGTATCTATAAATCATATTTTCCCGATGTGGAATGATATTTACCTTTTAAGCAGTGATGGGGTTTTGTATAAACTCCACGAGAAACCAATCAATGAACAAGTAGAAATCATTCTCCAAAGACAATTATTTAATGTTGCATTTAAGTTGGCTAGTCAATCCAAACTTCCTACAGATACGTTATTAAAAATCTGTAAGTTAAATGGTGAATTCTTGTATAGTAAGCAGGATTTTGATGGTTCCATTAAACGATTTATTCTGTGTTTGGACTTTTATAAAGATGAAAGTTTAAAGATTGATGAAAATGAAGAAACTTTAAATGACTTTATAATGAATATCATTACTAAATTCAAAGATGCATCTAATATTTATAATCTAACGGAATTTCTTTATCGATTATATGAATTTTCCATGGCTAATAGTGATAATATTACCCTACTTTTATGTTGTTATTGTAAATTAAAAATGGTTAGGGAGATCAAATCATTTGTCAATGATTTAGATTTATCAAATAATGGTGAAGATCGTGATGATAATCCTTTGCATTCCCTTAACTTTCCATTAATTATTAATTTATTTAAGGAATGTGGATATTTTGATGAAGTTATAAAACTATTACATAAATTAAATCAACCAGATTTGATAGTTGGAATTCAATTAAATGATTTGAATAATCCTCGTAAATGTTTAAATTACATAAAATCATTATCAATTGATAACTTGTTGTTAATATTGATTGAATATTCTAAAACATTATTGGATAATTTACCCCTTGAAACAACGGAGTTGTTAATTAATGTCTTTACCGGTAAATATACTCCCATTGAAGGGCCTGAAATGTTTGAATTTAACACCAAATCTGATTCTGAGCAGAAACATGAGGTGTCTAATAATGAAAGTTCCTTACCTTTAAACAGTTATAAAGGATTTTTGGCGTATTTATCGGGAACTAATTTTGAAGATGATCAAGTCACTGTTACTTCGACATATAGTGAACCTACATATTTACCACCAAGACCTAGTTTAATCTTCCCTTCGTTTATTAATAATCCTAATGAATTTGTTATATTCTTAGAAGCATGCATAGAAACTTTTGAAAAATATCAAGGAAATATTAATGATAAAAAAGATTTATTAATTACATTGTATGAAATGTATTTGACATTATCACAAAAAGAACCTGAGAATCAAGAAAGTTGGTTCAATAAGGCCAAAGGCTTGATTAATGAATATTCACAATTGTTAGATACCCCATCATTATTATTACTTTCACATATTTACGGGTTCAATGAAGGAGAGATGGCATCAAAAGAACAGAATGGTTATGAAGAAAGTTTATTTCGGACAGCTGAACTTAATCAAGACGTTAAAGGGTGTTTTGATGTTACTAGCAAATATGGTGATTCTAAACCTGAGTTATTTAAATTGTTATTAAAATTTATTGTCTCTAAAGAACATATTTTCAAACAAGTCAGTGAAAAGGATTTTAAAAAGATAATTAATAAAGTCAATGATTTCAAATTATCAACACCATTGGAATTGATTCAAATCTTAAGTACTACAGAATTTACTACAATTGGATTAATTAAGGATAATTTGATCGAAATAATTGATCGAAATAATCAAGAAATAAGAAATAATGAAAAATTAATTGAATCCTATGAATCAGAAGCAATAAAGAATAGCCATCAAATAACTGAATTGAAAAATAAACCATTTATTATTCAAAATAATCGATGTTCTGCTTGCAATTTGAAACTAGATTTTCCCATTGTCCACTTCAAGTGTAAGCATTCATTTCATCAGAAATGCTTAAATGATACTATTAGTGCCAATAATGATATTCTTAGTTCAAAACCTGTTTGTGTTATCTGTGTCAATGATATCGATCTGATTGAAACCTTAAGAGATGAACAATTGAAATCAAAAGACCAAAGTGATCTATTCGAAATGACATTAAGAGAATCACAAGATAAGTTCAAAGTTATCACCAATTACTTTGGAAAAGGTGTTATGGAAGAAGACTATATCCAAATGGACAACACCTAATCAAACTTTCCACTGTAAATAAATAAATATGAAAATGAATGTGAAGTGAAAGTAAAATTGGCGATTTTGGCTAAATTTTCATCATTTAAATTTGTCTCTTTTCTTTACTGTTTTCTTTTCTGTCTCTGACTTTGAAGTTGTTGTAATTCAGGAACTTGTCTTATTCTTACCTTTAATGTGAGGCATCAAATAGATGTTGCAAACTGAGATCATACATCAGTTACAAGTAAATTAATAACCACTTTGATTCAAGCTCTCAACAAAGATCTTAACAAATATATAAAATATTACCTAGTTATTGTGTCATTTTCTCCAAATAATACCAAATCAATACTATTTCTAATTAAATTGTTCATATCTATTTGGTTATCAATTGCTTCTATTGCTATTCTCACAAGATGAAATCAATTCGGTTGCGTTATGTACACACCAATCGTCAGAGAAAATATAATATTTCGTTGAAACTTTTTTTTCTCCTTCTTATCCCTTAATCAAAAAGAACTATTTTTTAGTAAAAATGGCAACTACTTCTTCATCCTCTTCACCTTGTGCTTTATTGACTTGGCAAGATCCAGTGAAAACTGGTAAAGTTTTCGGATCAATTCTTCTTGGATTAATTGTATTCAAGAAGGTTAACTTAATTAACATTTTTTTCCATTTAGCTTACATTGGGTTACTCAGTATGTAAATGTGTCAAGAGGTGAGGAAACAAAATTGAATATATTGGTCCATATCTTGTATAATGTTGTTTACACACAGGTGTATATAACATTTGGATTTTCTGGTTAATCAGTAATTGATTGTGGTGATAATAGATATCATTGCCATTATAAAATTTCAGATTACCTACTGATCCTTGAGAAAATGAGATACACCGGTGTTATAATCAATTCTGTTTTACCCTTTTATTTTATTACTATAAATAACTTATACTAACCATTGTCTTTAGTCTCTGCTGCAGCTGAATATGCCGGTAAATTGGTTACTGGGGAAGGATTTGTAACTAAGTACAAACCAGCTTCCAAGACTTATGCTGATAAATTTAATGATAAAGTGTTACCAGCAGTCAGCAAAGGGGTTGACTTTTTAGAAAAGGAATTCCAAAAGATTGTTTACAGTCATGACATTGAAACCACCTTAAAAGCCGCTGGTTTATCATATGTCTTGTACAAAATCACCTCTTGGTTTTCTTTCTTCACCATTTTCACCACTGCAGTTATTTTATTATTCACTTTCCCATTCATCTACACTAAATACAAGAAAGAAATTGATGCTGCTGTTGCTCAATTTTCTAAATTAGCTAAAGACAAATCCAGTGAATATACTAAATTAGCTTCTGATAAAGCTGCTCCTCATGTTGAAAAATTGGTTGAAAAATCCGGCCCAGTTGGTGCTTTTGTTAAAAGTAAATTACCAAAGACCAGAACTGCTGGATCTACTGTTGGTAGCGATAAATCTACCGGTTCTTCTGCTCCTGAATCATCTACTAAATCTGCTGGTTCTTCTGCTCCTGAACCATCTACCGCTAAGACTACTGGTTCTTCTGCTTTCCCAGAAGTTCCAAAATCCGCTACCAAAGATGACAGCACTTTTGAAGATTTAGTTGATGAAGGTAAATCTGCTGCTGCTAGTAAAATCCCAGATACTTCAAAGTAGATTAGAATTCTATTTTGATCCACTATGATGTATATCGTTATATGTTTTGTGAATTATTTTCGTCTTTATTGATGACTTAAAGTTTATTTTATTTGTAACTTGTAACTGATTATTTATTATCAATCTTTATCTTTTGTAAACTTTATTTTATAGTTGTCAATAATAAATGCTGTATCATTTATATATATATATATATATATATATATATATATAAGCAATAATTACACTGTTCCTATATACTGGGTGTTGGTAATCTTCTATAACAAGCAATCCATTTAGAACCCTTGTTTCTATCTACCTTTTTACCTTCTTCTGTAGAGTTAGTCATAATTTCAACACATTTATCATTATTTTCCCAGTCTTTACTTAATCTTTCAAATAATGGATGTGCTTCTAAATGTTCAACCATCCAATCATGTAAATCTTTAACGTCAGTAATAGTATAAACTATCCCGTCTTCTTTCAATACAAAAGCATATTCTGATAATAATGTATTTGTAATGATTCTGGCCTTATGCTTACGCTGTTTGAAATGGGGGTCAGGGAAACAAAAAAACATTTTTGATAATTGACCCTTTTTAAAAAAATTAGGTAAGAATTTCATAGAATTTCCTCTAATTATGGCAATATTTTGATAATTAATATCATTGTCCATATTTTTATTTCTTAATGCTATTATTCTATCTTCAACATATTGAGATACTTGAACTCTAATTTCCATTCCTAGTAATAGTTTATCAGGGTATTCTTGAGCTAACCCAAGTAGTAAACCACCATATCCACAACCTATATCAGCTATTTCTACATCTTTAGTCATTTCATCTGTATTTGAATCATAATAATGAGGAAATAATTTATTCCAATTCATAGAATTGGGTGATTTGGGATAATCTAATCTATGATCACTGAATGGATTGGCATGAGCTCTTTGTCTATAGAATCTCTTTCTAGGTAGATCGACTTCCAGATCATCTGCAAGGGGTTTTTTTCTAGTTTCTTCCTTCTTTTCTCTGTAAGATCTACGTCTGGATTCAGCCTCCATTTGTTGTTTCCTTTGTTTTTCTTTATCGTCCATAATGATGGTAGTTTTGCAATAAGAGCGATGAGATGAAAAATTTGAGAAAATAGCTTCAAGACGCTTCCAAGGGGAATTTTATACTCTATCAACATACAATCATAGATCTACAAAAATGTTTATTATGAATGAATCAGTATTTACAAGAATTAATTTTCTTCATTATTCTTAACATGCTCTTTTAATGTCAAATATAAAACATTACTACCAGATTCTAAGGTTTTAACCAATCCAGCACCACTTAATATAGTTAATAACCCAGTTAATTGACTTTGTAATTGTTCCTTTGTGGGTAAATCTTTAAACTGATTAACATCATCAATATTAAAGGTTTTCTGATCAATTTTTGCCCCGATTAAAATCAACTTTTCTTGAGCAGACCTTAAAACTCTCAACACATCAGCTACTATAGCAGGATTACAAGTAGGTATGCTGATTATAGCAGTAGGTCCATTAAACAATGGAAATGCTGGATGTTCAACATCTTTATTCTTTCGACTTATTTCAGCATCAGCAGGATCTATTTCATTTTCTGATCTTAAATAAACCTTATAAATACTATTTCTGATAACATTTAATTGTGATCCAACTTTCTTTAACTCTGATCTGAACCGTTTATTCTCTTGTTTAGTCATATTATTGTGATGGGTATATAATAATATTTCATTATTATCATTCAAATATTTGTAATAATCAATTAAAAATGTTTTTCTTGATAAATTGTGTTTACCAGGTCGCCGACTTTCAATGGAAAAATTAGATGAAGAGTTAGCATATTCATTAGGTGTTACATTTGTAGAGTAGCAAAAAGCCGTCCTGAGTGGTAAATAGCTGGAACTAATACCTTTGATTTTATTCCCGATGTTAAAATACGGCCGGATACTTCTAAACATGATTATTTCTGTATAACCCAATGGTCTTAGTCAAAAGTGAAAATTTTACCTCTCACGGTTTATCGGTGCTGACACGTAAATCCCTTTGCGGCCTTTTTTACTTTAGGGTACGTTTATTCTTCTTTACTATTGTCGGCTATGAGGTCATGCATACATAATTATGGTCCTGGAACTAGTAGAATTGATATCTGTAATTTTCTTGTTTACTATAACAACAAAGATGAAAATCATTTGACACTCAAGTCATTAAAATGTTCTTGTGATTTGAGAATTTCACAATTGAATGCATTCTCTCTTTTTACTGTGATTCACTTTCTTTCATCAGTATTACTTTCTGTATGTGGTAATTTGCCTCTCAATTCCCATTTCAATTCAATTATATCTCTTTTAATTCTTCCTCGTTTCTCTATTTTCTTCTCAAGAATCCGTAACAGTTCTTTTCTATAATCATATTCTTGTCCAAAATTGGGTGCAAACAAAGTGAAATAGCACAAAAATGAACAAAAAAAAAATCGCTCAAATACTATACATGTAAAACTAAATAGGCAGTTGTTCAAAAATTTTTTAAAAAAAAAAAGTAATTCCCCTATAAATAAATTGTATATATTCAAGGTATAATTTATTCGGTCTACGGGGTATGAATAACTGCCACAATGGTTACGATCTGGAAAATTTTACTACTACTAGGAGTAGTGATGAAGATATGAATAATGATGGAGAGAGAAAGAGGAAATTATCATTACAAGATAGTCATGAGGGTACAAAAGTGAATGAAGAAAATAATACCAAACAACTCAAACTTGGTGTTGCAGAGAAATCGATGGATATTGACCAACCATTTGGGTATGTTGATATCAAGAAGTTGGAGCATAGTGCTAGAATGTTACAAAAGAATATGAAAATTATAATTGATGATGCGCCTACAATATCAGAATTGAATAAGTTATTAGAAAAAGAAGATCTAGATAATTTAACTTATGATAATTTGAAAACCAATAAGTTAGTTCATTTATCTTCCCAATTAAAGTCTTTGTATGAAAGAGGAGATTTGAAAATATTTGATTCTATTTTAAATAATAATATTGATGATGAAAAAATTGAAAATATTAATACTGAAGATAATAAAGACCAGTCAAAGTCACCTTCAATTCTTGAACCTTTACCACCTTCTCCAAAAGTGATTATCAATAGAAAAACAACTGATGATGACTTTTCTGATGATGATGATAATGATAAACCATTCCCAACTTTACCAGAAATTAAAGATCCTCATTTATATTCTCGTGTCTTCATTCATAAATCCACCATGAACAACAAATCCTATCTTTATCAATCAGAGCTTATTTCATCACACAATGAAAGACTTGAGTTTCTCGGTGATTCTGTGTTAAATAATTTGGCTACTTTAATTTTATATGAACGGTATCCAACAGCTCCTGAAGGAGAATTATCAAAAATGAGATCTTCCCTTGTTAATAATGTTACATTAGCTGAATTCTCAATTCAATATGGATTCGATAAAAAGTTAAAAAGTAATATAAATGATGCTATATTAAGGCAAGGTAAACAAAAAATCTTTGCTGATATTTTTGAAGCTTACCTTGGTGCTTTGGCAATGGAACATCAATTGGATTCCCAAATAATAAAAAATTGGTTATATAGATTATTCCTTCCCAGATTAAACCAATTTGATCAAGATATTAATGTCTCTGAAGAAGTTAATAAAGATGCTAAATCGGAGTTATACTCTTTGGTAGGTACCGCTGCTTTCCATCCTCAATATAAAGTTGTTAAATCTGGTGATGGTGCTTCCAAACCTTTTATGGTTAATTGTGTTATGGGTGATGATATACTCGGTACTGGTGAAGCCCCCGGTTTAAAAGAAGCAGGTTTAAGAGCGGCTATGAAAGCATTGAAGAATAAGGCATTGTTAGAAAAATATACTCAATTGCGGTTAAATACTGATAAGGCTCAATCAGCCATTAGTAATAAAACTGGCCACACTGAAGAATCTTTCAAACAATATCATGTACCTCAAGGTATTCAATTACCGCTCATAGCTGATTCTTCAACTGAATCTGATTCTGATGCCAGAAATAAAGTTTATGC
This sequence comes from Yamadazyma triangularis, assembly GCA_030573955.1. Taxonomy (NCBI): domain Eukaryota; kingdom Fungi; phylum Ascomycota; class Pichiomycetes; order Serinales; family Debaryomycetaceae; genus Yamadazyma; species Yamadazyma triangularis. The sequence goes on along the minus strand of JAJMEC010000070.1, from coordinate 88,444 downwards.
TTTGTTATCTAAAAATTATAATACTAGTCCCGAATATATTTGTAATGAAACGGATAGCAAAACTTTTTCTGCTGAATTGAAAATATCTTCAACTACTGTAGCTGTTGGTATTGATGCATCGAAAAAGAAAGCTATGGCTAAAGCAGCAAAAGTTGTATTAGATAATCCCAAGGTTTTGGGTGATGCCACGCTATAACTCATGCCATAGTACTAAGTGGGTAATTGCGAACTGATAAGAGTTATTCCCCTACTCATATATTATTAACCTCTATTTAGAAAATAGAATAAAATTTAAATATATTTGTTCAAAATGCAATTGAATCTAATCATTTCAATTTTGCATGTAGTAACTACTGCAGTAGCCACTCCATTTGTTCAAAAATCTTTCTTCTCTCACAATCACGATATAATTTTAGAAAATCCTATATTATTTCAAGAGTTGGAATCTATTAGAAAGTCTGAAAGTAATACTTTTGCTTCCGTTGAAAAAGCTTGGAATCAATTACTTAAAGATGTTCCCAGTGATCATTTAAAAGAACTCGTTGATGATGTGTTAAAAAATCAAAAGAATAATAAACCTGAAACCCCTCAATCATTCAAAGAACCCAAATTTAAGACAAATATTGACATTGATTCCTTTGAGGTTCTTGAACATGACGATTACTATAATCATCAACTAAGAATCAAAAGTACTGATCCAATGGCTTTGGGTTTGGATACTGTCGAGCAATACGTTGGCTATTTTGATGTTAGAGATGTAGATAAACATTTTTTTTATTGGTTTTTTGAATCCAGAAATGATCCAGAAAATGACCCTGTGGTTTTATGGCTTAATGGGGGTCCAGGATGTGCCTCTGATGGTGGTATGTTATTTGAATTGGGCCCATCATGGATAAATGCTAGTGTACTTCCAGAATTTAATCCCTACTCTTGGAATTCTAATGCTTCTGTTATATTTTTGGATCAACCTGTAGGTGTTGGTTATAGTTATGCGGGTAAAGAGGATGTTGACAATACCAATGATTCAGCAAAAGATGTTTATATCTTTTTAGAATTATTCTTCAAAAAATTCCCCCAGTTTATGAAAAATAAGTTTCATGTTTCTGGTGAATCATATGCGGGGCATTACGTTCCAAGAATTGCTGCTGAAATTATTAGACATCCGGAAAGATCATTTGAGTTAACGTCAATTCTTGTCGGTAATGGGGATGTTGATATGTTGTATCAAAAGCAATATGATCAAAAAATGCTTTGTGGTGAAGGTGGATTAGAAGGTATTCTCAGTCAAGAAAATTGTACCCAGATGGAAGAGAACTTGGATAAATGCCTTTTATTTCAAGGTCTTTGCTCTTATATTCCTGGTATAGCAACATGTGTTCCGCAAAGTTATTATTGCAATAAAACTTATGGACCATTAAATGATTTGAATTTAAACCGTTATGATTTGAGAAGACCTTGTGAAGATAACAGATTATGTTATAAGGCATTTAATACTGTTGAACAATATATGAATTCAGAATTTGTCAAAGAAATCATTGGTGTTCCTGATATTTTAGAGTTTCAATTTTGCAACCACGAAGTAGGTCTGCGTTTCGGTAAAACTCATGATGGTACTCTTGCTTTTCAAAAATATATCGCTGAAGTCTTGGACTATGGTGTTCCTGTTTTACATTATGCTGGTGATCAAGATTTTGTATGTCATTGGTTGGGCTACAATGCAGTTTCAAGTACTGTTCAATACGCTGATCAAGATCAGTTTTCGCAGTCCAAATTTAAACCTTGGGTCACTAAATCCGGTAAAGAAGCTGGACAAGTAAGAAATTATGACAAGTTTACCTTTTTAAGAGTTTATCAAGCTGGTCACATGGTTCCTCATGATCAACCAGAAGTTGCATTGGAAATGTTTAATACTTGGCTCTCTGGTGATTATTCTTTAAGTACTTAAGTAGTTTCAATAATATTTTTGCGCTGTTTAATTGTTGCAAAATTTATATACTCTCAAATCAAGCCTCAAAGTATAAAAAAAAAAAAAAAAAATAATAATAATAATAATAAAAAAAATAAAAACAATAAAAAAGAAAAGATTCTTGTTAATTTAGTTGATAGTACAGTTCTACAGTTGATTCACCCCTTCAATGCAGCAAATTTAAGGGGATCGAAGATATCTACATCTTTCAATAATTCTGCCAGTGAAAATATTTACACAAGACTCATTTTACAGCCTTGGATGTATGTACTATTACGCTTCATGGAACTAAGCTATCTTTCTTATCTGATAATTTTCTCAGCCTTTTGGTTTCTTCAGTTTATTCTCTGGGACTGCCAGAACGTTCTTTAATCCATATGGATGAGTGCCTTTTACCTACAACTGATTAAAAGTATCCCAAACTTCTAAAAACCATGAGAGTAATTTCTCTCACTAAGGAAAACGGTCCCTTGGCCCAGTTGGTTAAGGCGTGGTGCTAATAGAAAAATTTCTACGAAACGCCAAGATCAGCAGTTCGATCCTGCTAGGGACCAATTTCCCACGGGCGTATGGCGTAGTTGGTAGCGCGTTCGCTTAGCATGCGAAAGGTCTCCGGTTCGAATCCGGATTCGTCCATTTTTTTACTTTCCCGCTAGTATACTAAATTAGTATAACTATGTCATAAATCATATTCGTCTTTTTTTTTTTTTTTTTTCATGTGTACACAAACGCAATTAATCGTTTGCAGCCAAATTCAAAGTTAACCTCACTACCGCATTTGACTCCTAGAAAAAGAAACCAGTTTCCACTTTGTAGAATTGATTTCAATCTTAACAGTTAATGCTTTCTCGTAATGGGTATATATTGGATAATATTTCAAGTATTATTGCTTATTTCCTAAAACATTTTCTATTTTCGATTGCTTTTCTTTTATGCAAGAGAAATTTTCTATGACCTGACTTATTAGGACCTATATCACTCATCCTTTCACCTGTCTTAAAGATTTATTCCCTAATATTGCTCTTGTTTCCTTAATTTTCAGTTTACTATTCAATTGCAGAGTTTCTGTAATAAAAATAATTCCTGTAAGATGATTCTGACTCTTTCTGATCACCTGTTATCAAGTACTCAACTGATTCATTTTTGTTTTCGTAATTATTTACTTTCATCTTAAAATTTATTCGATTAAGATATACCCAGGAGACTTAATTCATTACGCTAGAAGGAACGGAATGGTATTCATAAAGGTATTATCAATTTCAGGTATTATCAATTTCACAACCTTTGGGTTCAATTGTCCCATATCATCGAATTCGCGAACTAGAGGATCAAAAAGCTCTTATCTATATAAACAAAGATTGTAGCTAGAATGTACAATCATAATGGTAAAGACTTTGCCAAGGTCTCTGGTAATATGAATACACCTCATAATCAAATCAAAGAACAAGAAATCTCTGGATTTAAAAGTAGAATATCCCATGGGAACAGTGATTCAATATCTAGTGCTCCACCTCCTGAACACTTGAGTGAATTTTATTCGTTTATGAATAACAAATCTAGCATTTCAGTTTCACCCAACCATAGTCCACACTCAAAAAATACGGAGATATCTGAGTTTAGAGGTCAAAGAATGAATCGACCCCCATCATTAAATACATTTACCTCGTTCACTCCTTCGGTGTTGGACTTACCCAACATACTAACGTCAAAAGATTTTGAAAATACCCTTGGCACTTATCAGAAAGTATTGGATAAGGCAGAAAATTTCAAGACAGCATTATTGGAAGTATCTAAAGCTGCAAATGAATTTGGAGAAGCATTAGAAGACTCTATTAATGAGTGCCCTAAAGTGAACATCAATAAACCAGTGTCTGATGGCTTAATCAATGCCGGGAGTCTACAATATATAGTTGGGGGAAATAACCAGATCTTGGCACGCCTTTTAAGCCAGAACTTTCAATCACCAATTGAGAAAGAACTAAATATATTGAAATCAGAATATAATAAAAATTTTGAGTTTTATCAAAAGGAGATAAAGGCCAAAACAAAATCATTAAGACAGAAAGAATTGGAAAATATTAAACTTTCAAAACTGAAAACGAGAAACTTAACAGAATATAAGGCAAATTTGGTCAGTTTAACAAACCAATTGGATGAAATAGATAGATTAAAATACGATTATTATCATGATATTAATTCCATGTTAGAAAAATTCAATCAAGAACATTTATTAACCAAGACAGGTTCAATAGTCAGGGCAGAGTTAGAACTTTTTGAAGGAATAGCCAGAAAAGGATGGTCAGGTGGAGGACTTGATCAACTATTAGCTATTTCTCCAGATTTATTTGCTGTTGATTATGATCAGGATGATGAAATAAAAGATGTTGATTCACAAGATATCACAAACACAGAAGCTACATATGACAACGGAGATCTTCCAAACGAGTTGGAATCAAGACTGTCGAATAAGACCTTGGATACAATTAAACTCGATTCCAATAGAGATAACGTTTCTTCTACCTTTGATGATCGGGATGATTCGTCTCAATGGAGAAGAAGTCCTAGCCCGGAACCAATTCAGAATCAAGAAGATGGTTCAAATTCTTATCCCACTGAATTAGATTCCATGGAGACACCTGTTCGTAGCTTACAAGAACTAGATGAATCCTTTTCATTACCCAAGATAAATTCTAATTCATTGAGAAATCACCAAAAGACTGACGATGCTTATGAAAAACAAACAGATGATGAATCGTTCAATAGAACAGATATCTTACAAAGTATAGATGATTAAGTACCTTATGTTTCAAAAGGATTTAGGTCTTTTGATCATCTAAATAATAGGTCTCTTAATATCAGAAGATCTGTTACTTGTGACTTGGTACATATTTTGCATAACCAATTCATTTTAATATGTATTATAGATTTTCTTCTCTTTTAAATCTTTCCAGGACTTAGATAATGGACAATAATTATATTTATAAAATTAATTTTTAATTCATGATCAATTTAAATACAAGTATTTAGATAAGAATCCTAATTTGGATATGTTGCAAAATAAGGGCTATAGCCCTTTCGCACACCTGACTCCAATTATCGAAGTGTCTTGACCATTTTCTCTTTTCACTTCAACTTCGCAAGAGCTGAAAAATTTATTTCAACTTTTTATACGTTACTTGTATTAATTTCAAATGGCCCCAATCGTATGTATTACTAACACTATATGATATAGACATTTATCCCTTTGAACGGGTCTTGTGCAACCAAGAATAGTTTTCACCGTATAGTCAAAGACGTGATAGAATACTTCACTGAAGTGTAAATTGGGAATTTGACTAGTGATGAATTTTTTTTTTTTTTTTTTACTATTTAATTAGTCCTATTTATTCAAAAGAAAAAGAAAGATAAACCTAATATTATTTTATAAGAAACTTTTGGTAATGCAAAAACCCGTCCCAGGGCTATGCTGTCTTGTCATATAACTATATGAATAACGTGCAGTAGGCTAACATGGGATATCTAGACCACTAAGAAAGCTAAATCAGCTAAGAAATTTGTTGTTGACTGTTCAGCTCCTATTGAAAATGACGTCTTTGACCAAGAATCTTACGTCAAATACTTAGTTGAACACATCAAAGTTGAAGGTGTTGCCGGAAACTTAGGTGACGAAATCTCTGTTACTGCTGACGGTAACAAGGTTGTCGTTGTTTCCAACACCAAATTCTCTGGTAAGTACTTAAAATACTTAACCAAGAGATACTTAAAGAAAAACCAAATTAGAGACTGGATCAGATTTGTTTCTGTTAAACAAAACCAATATAAATTACAATTTTACAATGTTGGTGAAGAAGAAGAAGAAGACGAAGAATAATTTAATTAGAAACATTTCCAAGCATTTCCTAATCTTTATGTATAATATTAGGTATATCCTTTTGAATAAATAATTATACACTTAGTGAGTTGTAGTTTATCTATTAACTGGTTGATACGAACCAGAAATTATCTCCGGCCGATGAGTCGCTGAAGATCGATTCGGTTAAAAAAAAAAAGAGAAAATTAATACCGAACTTCTTTTCAAGACGTGCGAAACCCAATCATGGATTCACTTTCCTAATAGAGGAGCGAAGTTCTCCAATTTTTTCCTCTAATGAAGTGACCTGAAAAATTACTTTATCGTTCATCTGATTGGTTTATCTTCAGTGACGAAAGTTATGGAAAAGTAAAAAAAATTAAAAACTAATTACACCAGTAGAATCTTAGAACCTTTAAGATTACCCATACTGAGTTTGTCTCTCAATTAGAACTATCTATCTTACTCTAGAGCCATAAGAACCATAGATTTAGGTGATCTTTTTGTGCATGTACCGTTTATACATGTGATCGCATCCTACAAAAAAAAAAAACTTCTGCTCTCACATAGTTGATAATATAAATATTCTTTATAATTAAAACTTCATTGATAACTTGTGGTCAAGATTATTTGAATATTTGCTAGTTATTATTGCTTAATACTGAAAGAAACAAAAACAGAAGTTAAGCAAAACATCATGGAGGCCATTACAAAACTTTCAATGAATGTTTGTCCATTTATTCGGTCCAACTCTACTAATGCTTTACGTCAGTTGAGTAGTAATGCTCAGTTAACTAAAGAAGCAAAGCAGTGTCCATTTATGAAACAGGCATTAAAGTCTCAAGAAAGACGTTATACTTCTGCTTCCAGACCTGCTGGTGCCACAGCAGCTTCTCCAAACGCTAAATCTGGTTACTCATTTAAAGGTGATCAATTAGCAGGACATGAAATTGATTTTTCTTCCAATGAAAATGGATTTGATTATCAAGGATTTATGGAGAATGAAATTCATAAAAAGAGGGATGATAAATCTTACAGATATTTCAATAATATCAATAGATTAGCCAATGAATTCCCTAGAGCTCACCGGACTGATGAAGAGAAAAAAGTGACTGTTTGGTGTTCTAATGATTATCTTGGAATGGGTAAAAATGAATCTACTTTACAAGAGATGAAAAGAACTTTAGATAAGTATGGTACTGGTGCTGGTGGGACCAGAAATATTGCTGGTCACAATCGACACGCAATTAAATTAGAGTCTGAATTGGCGGCTTTACACAAACATCAAGCGGCTTTAATGTTTACCTCTTGTTATGTTGCCAATGATGCTGTTTTATCATTATTGGGACAAAAATTAAAAGATTTGGTTATTTTTTCCGATGAATTAAATCATGCTTCCATGATTCAAGGTATTAGAAATTCCAGAGCCAAAAAACATGTTTTTAAACATAATGATACCAAACATTTAGAATATTTACTATCTCAATATCCCAAATCTACCCCTAAGTTGATTGCTTTTGAATCGGTTTATTCAATGTGTGGATCGATTTCTCCTATTGAAAAGATTTGTGATTTGGCTGATAAATATGGAGCCTTGACCTTTTTAGATGAAGTTCATGCTGTGGGGATGTATGGTCCTCATGGTGCTGGTGTTGCTGAACATTTGAATTTCCAAGATCATTTAACTAGTGGGTTAAAACAACCAGAAGTACAAACTGTTATGAACAGAATTGATATGGTGACGGGAACATTAGGTAAAGCATTTGGTACTGTTGGTGGTTATGTCACCGGTAAAGCTAGTTTAATTGATTGGATTAGATCTTATGCCCCAGGGTTTATTTTCACCACTAGTTTACCTCCAGCTGTCATGGCAGGAAGTGCCCAATCCATTAGATACCAGAGATCTACTTTAGCTGACAGGATTAATCAACAAAAAAATACCAGGTATGTTAAGGACAATTTAAATAACCTTGGTATTCCAGTTATTCCTAATCCTTCTCATATTGTACCAGTTTTAGTTGGTAATGCTGCTGATGCAAAGAAGGCTTCAGATTTATTGTTAGGAAAGCACAACATTTATGTTCAAGCTATTAATTTTCCTACTGTACCAATTGGTGAAGAAAGATTGAGAATTACTCCTACTCCAGGTCATGGTCCTGAATTATCTGATCAATTAATTGATGCTTTAGATAATGTATTCAAGGAGTTAGAGTTGTCAAGAATTAACGATTGGTCTGAAAAAGGTGGTTTATGTGGTGTAGGTGACAATAACAATACCATTAATCATATTTGGACTGATGAGCAATTGTCATTGACTGATGCAAATTTGAATCCAAATGTAATTGATCCGGTTATAGATCCTGTGGCTGTTAGTTCTGGGGTTGTCGTAGCTTAGTTATTGTCTTTCACCCAAATGTTAGCTTGTTTGTCTAAAAAATAAAAAATAAAAAAAAAATTTTTTTGTGGTATATCTGTATATCTTCAGTTTAAATATATGAATATATTTCTTTTTTTTTTTATATAAATATTTCTTCTAAGTATAATTTGTGATTACAGTGTGCTACAGTTTATGTCTGAAGATGTTTCTCAGCCTAATCCAGACGATATCAGAGACGCGCAAAAATCATCTCTACGATCCAAAATAAACAATACCGTAATGGCTCTCGATAGAAGCCAAGTTATAAAAGTCTACACCAACAGACTAGTTCATTCGTTGGTACCATATGAGTTTGGAGAAGAGTTTATTCAAAGTATTGTTCGAGAGTTATTAAATCATTTTCTCAATGTAAATCAAAAGTCATCGACAGTGGAACTCAAACTGGTTTTGAATCAATGTAAGAGGATATTTTTGAATAGTAATAAAAATAGTGAATGGATAAAGTTTCTGAATGTAATTAATTCTTTGATGAACTATAAGTCCCAAGATCAGATAAAACAATATTTGATATTCTTGACCTGTTTAAAAGGTGTGAAACTTGATAGTAATATCTTGCAACCTTCTAGAACTTTTCAGGAAGTACAATCATCTCCTTATGGCCCCAGTTCAGGGGGGAATAATTGGTTTGATATTAGACAGGGATCTCAATTGAGTGGTACAGAAAAGAATGATGGAAGTATGGATCAATTAATTCTTCAGCATTATGATACTTTACCTGAGAGTTCCATACTACCGTATCTATCTTATACTTTACTTGGTGTAGATTCCAAATTATTTCAATTTAAAGATATTGATGAAGTAATAAGTATAGAAATCCCTGATAATATCAATAATTGCTATTCATCATTATTAGGAAAAATACTCGAACCAGCCTTAATTTATGTTAAATTAAAGAAATTTTTATCTACAAGTAGGAATGAGTTAGATTCCCCAATAAAGAAGGCATTTATAAATGTACTACAAAACAGGCTTAATGAATATGTTAATTTTATCAATGAAATCTTTTATGATGCCACTTCTTTAATGACCATAAATCAAAAGCTATATCGTCCAACTTTACAACTAAGATTATTGTACATTTTAACTGATCATCTAAATTTGTCTGGATACGAATTTTTGATCAAAGTGTATGAATTGAGTAAATTTGGTGATTTACAAATACAAGATATCGCTAACCTGGTGTTTGTTGTGGTTTCTGTTCCATATTATGAGATAATCGAGAATTGGATTTCAAAGGGAGATTTAATTGATACTAATAAAGATTTTTTCATAGAATTTGACCAGGAAGCTAATCATATAAATGATATTATAAAGTATATCCCTGAAAAAGTACCTGATTTTTTTGTTCAAATTAATAAAGATATTGGATTTAAGATCTTTCAAATCGGGAAAATTCTTATATTTTTAAACAAATATTGTAAAGAATTACAATGGGTAAATGAATACATTGTAAAATATTCTGATATAATTTATCAACAACACCAAGGGCTTAGGTCTATGAATAGAAATTTTATCAAGTCCTTAATCAATTTACAATATAATGAATTATTACAATTTTTAAATTATATTGTGTTTGAAAAATATGAATTATTGAGTCATTTGAATAATTTCAAAAATTTTTATTTAATGAATTCAAATGATTTTATCGAGGCAATAATTTTAAAAGGGTTTGAATTATTTAATGAACCATCTAACCAATTGACATCGACTCAACTTTCAGGAATATTATTTGATGCAGTCAATTTTTCTTCAGTCCGAAATTTTGATGCTGCTTTTAAAAATAGACTTGATGCAAGAATTTTAGATTTAACTCATGGTACAATTGGATGGCAAGTTTTTACTATAGAGTATAAAATAGATGATTTGCCTATTACAGCCATAACAAATTACAATAAATTAAATTTACAATATTTAAGATTTTTTAATTTTTTGTGGAAATTGAAGCAAATTAATTATTTGCTTGATATTAATTTTATTGAATCTAATAATCTTAAAAGAAATGAATTACACGAGTTTTTTGCTCGGTATAGAACATTAAAGTTCAGATCCAGAAACCTTAAGGATAATAAAATTATTTGGATTGTTAAATCATTCAATTTGACTAATTTGATTCGACAACAATTGGTTAATTTTTTGAATAATTTAGTATACTATATTTCCTTTGACTTAATAGAAAGTAATTATAACCAAGTTGTGAAAGAGTTTCAAAAAGAGGATAATGATAAATTAAAAATCAAGGAAAGTTTCTTGCCTTTGATACCAATATCAAATACCAATGACTTATTAAATTTCGACGAAATAATTTCAATCAATAATAATTATTGCAAAAAATTCAAATTCAAATTAATCGATGAAACTGTTATAGGAAAATCAGGGAAATCCTTTATAACATTAGTGTATTCCATATTAGAAACCATATTCAAATTCATCAAAAGCAATGAGGAATTCAATAATTTAATTATAAACTATATTTCCTTATTAAACATTGATGAAAATATTGACATGAGTGATATTGAAAATGATCTTAACTACGTAGAAACCAACTCAAAGCGGTTAATCACTACTATAAAAGACCTCAAACGTGATTATGAAAGTTTATTACATGAATTTATTCACAACCTAAAAAATGATTTGGACTTGAAAGATCTTGCTAAAGCTTTTTGAATCTATTTTCTATTTTTTCCGCTTGAAATTACAACAATAGACAAAAAGTTCGTAAATCAAATCCGCTATGGCTTATTTCCTAATCGTGCATAACTTTAGACATTGAAAAAGTTGAAGTATTCCAGAATTGAAGTGAAAAATACAAACATATCTAAAGAAAGGAATGAATACACTCTATTATAATTTTTTCTTCCATTTGATTGCTTTATTGGTATATTTTGGCTACTTTGGAGTCTATTTTGGTAGGTCTAGCTATCTTTTAAATCTTCGGGTAATATTATTATAGACCGAGGTGACCCCACAAATTGACCATTGCACGACTTTATGTTTTTGCTCCAAAAATTTATACAATTCCTAGTTATCATATGATTATATATATGTATAATAGTTTAATAGACATTTAAAAGAGTTATTACTAGATTCAAAATTACCTTTTTAGAAAAAAGAAAAAAAAAAACTAAAAAAAAAAAACAAAAAAATCTTTCAAACGACCTATTTTTCACATGCTTGTCCGAGGATTAAAGAAAAATACTCACACATAGTACAATATAAATATCACACTTGTCGACCAAAAAAATTAAAAATTTCATTATTCTGAATTAATTCTTTTTAAATAAAAATAAAATCATTTTGGACTTTTCCACAATATAGAATTATTATAATAGAGAAAAATGGAAGAAGTTGATAGTGTTTTAATTGATAACGTCAAGTCATTTGCTGCTGGGGGATTCGGTGGTGTTTGTGCAGTATTAACTGGACATCCTTTTGACTTAGTCAAAGTTCGTTTACAAACTGGATTATACAATTCATCAGCCCAATGTATTAAACAAACCGTAGTTAAGGATGGAGTAACTGGATTTTACAGAGGGGTCTTACCACCTTTATTAGGGGTAACACCTATGTTTGCTGTTTCTTTCTGGGGTTATGACATAGGTAAAAGAGTTGTTTCATCATCAACAGGAAAAACGGTAGATCAATTTAACAAGACCAATATCTCCACCGCTGGTTTCTTATCAGCCATCCCAACCACATTAGTTGCAGCTCCTTTTGAAAGAGTTAAAGTCATGATGCAAATTCAAGACAGTGCAAAGAAATCATCAATGGGGTCAGTTATAGCTGAAATGTATAGAACTGGTGGTATTAGATCTATATTCAAAGGTTCTGCTGCTACTCTTGCTAGAGATGGTCCAGGGTCCGCATTATACTTTGGAACTTATGAATACTTGAAACAATCTTTAACTAAACCTGGTGAAGACTTATCATTATTCAGTGTCATGATTGCTGGTGGTTTTGCTGGTGTTTCTATGTGGTTAGGTGTTTTCCCAATAGATACTATTAAATCAACTCAACAATCTTCAAACACTAATGTTTCTATTGTTCAAACTACCAAAAACATTTACAAAAAAGGTGGTGGTATGAAGGCATTCTTCCCTGGGGTTGGTCCTGCCTTGGCTAGATCTTTCCCAGCTAATGCTGCTACATTTGTTGGGGTTGAAATTGCCACCAAGTTCTTAAACTCTTTGGCTTAGGTCCTATCTTATTTATTTATTTTTGATGTACTTTTCTTTACTTTGTATAAATAAAAAATCTATATATGTCTTTCTAAATGATAATTATTCTCTCGTTAACCTTAACTCTATGGTCTCACGGTTGATACCGGTCGTGGAAAGGTCCACGCATTTTTCATTTCACCAATCTCAACATCTTGGACAATTTTGACTCCTTAATTGATTGACCAAAGTAAACCATGTCTTTATCTGATGACCAAGTATGTAAAATTTTTGTTCAATTATGACCTATTGAATCCTGAATATAATCTAGTCTTATTATCTATTTTAAATATTAGTACTAACGCCTTATAGGTAAATGCAGAACTCCGTAAGATGAAAGCTTTCATCGAAAAGGAAGCTCAAGAAAAAGCCAAAGAAATTAGATTAAAGGCTGATGAAGAGTATGAAATTGAAAAGGCATCTATTGTAAGATCAGAAACTGCTGCTATTGATGCATCATATGAACAAAAATTCAAAAAGGCATCTTTGGCTCAACAAATTACTAAGTCAACCATTGCCAATAAGACTAGATTAAGAATTTTATCAACAAAAGAAGAGGTTTTAAATGAAATTTTTGAAAATGCTAAGGCGGAATTAAGTAAACTTAGTGGTAAAAAGGGCGATTACAAACCACTTTTAGTTGGTTTAATTTTGGAAGCTTTATTAACTTTATTAGAAGATAAAGTTACCTTAAAAGTGAGAGAATCTGATGTTGCATTAGCTAAAGAAGCTTCTGTTGAAGCTGCTAAATCATTCGAGGAAAAAGCTAAGTTCCCTGTAGAAGTTACCGTTGATGAATCTAGCTTCTTGCCAAAAGAAAATGCGGGGGGTGTCATTGTCATTAACTCAACTGGTAAAATTGAAGTTACTAATACCTTAGAAGAAAGATTAAAATTATTATCTGAAGAAGCTTTACCTGCTATCAGATTAGAGTTATTTGGTATTTCTGAAACTAGAAAATTCTTCGACTAAATTCATTTCTACTTAACTTTCACTAAATTTTGAATATATAATTTCTATTCCTGAGTTGTTACAGGTTTTTCATTATATTTATTATCTATTTATAGTCTATATGGAGGTTTTCTTTTTTTTTTCTTTATCTTCAAACCTTGGTTATCTATTCAACTCATCAGCAAAAAACTCTCATCGCCAGTGCGGAATATTCTATTTAGAGCATAATTTAACTTCACACATAGACAAAGATCACAAGTAATGTTTCGAAGGGTTATTATTAACCAAACTAGATTCCAATCGACACAAAATCGAAATAGACTACTATTGTCAAAGTTGTTATCGAACCCTTTTGAATTAGTCATTGATCAAGATCGAGAAGTTCCTAATCTAAAAGACTTCACCTCTAATCCTAACCATAAATTAGATTTATCAAAATTTAATCAGTTAAAACCTGTGACTCCAAATGATTCATATGTGTCATGTACTGTATTTGATAAGTATGGAAATAATACTGCCATATCTAAGAAATATCATAAGATGCAATTTTTAAAGGATCATAATTTGTTTCCTAGAGATTTAAGAAAGATAGATACTTCCACAATTGATGTTGCACCACAGATTATGGTTCGACCTCCTTCAACAATATTAATTAATCTTCTACATATTAAAGCATTGATTAAAAAGGATAAAGTCATGATTTTCGATACTTCTACCCCAGAAATTGCTACCAAATTAGGACTTTTCATTTATGATTTAGAACTGAAATTGAAGAATAATTCTAGTAATGTACCATACGAATTTAAAGCACTAGAAAGTATTCTTATAAATGTTATGGGTTATCTTGAGGCAGAACTAAGAACACATATTCAATCATGTGGTGTAATTTTATCTGAACTAGAGCATCAAGTTGACCGGAAGAAATTACAGGACTTACTTATCAAACTGAAATCAGTTCAAAGTTATTACCAAAAATCTTTATTAATCAAAGGAGTTTTGGACGACCTTTTGGAAAATGATGAAGATTTAACTAGGATGTATTTGAATAATCCTAGAGATGTATCTAGTGGAGACACAGAAGAGTTAGAAAATATGTTAGAATCTTATTATGGTCATTGCGATGAATTTGTTCAACAATCAGGTTCTTTGGTTAACGATATTAAGTCTACAGAAGACATTGTAAATATTATCTTAGACGCTAACAGAAATGCATTGATGTTGTTTGAATTGAAAGTTACTATATATACCTTGGGTATTACTGTGGCAACGTTATTACCAGCTTTTTATGGTATGAACTTAAAAAATTTTATTGAAGAATCAAATTATGGATTTGGTGCTATTGTATTAATATCAATCATACAAGGCCTATTAATAACTATATTTAATGTAAAGACTTTGCAAAAAGTGCAGAGATTAACAATGATGACAGGAAATACTGGGCGTTTCCAACGAAATCGAGGGTTAAATATTAGTCAAGGGGATAAATGGAATAATTGGAGAAATAAATGGAGCAAGTTGAGTAAAATTAATAAATTAAGGAACTCATTATGGTTTAAGAGTCGGTCCAAAATGCATCATCCAACTTCAAGAGAAAGAGACTACATTTGGAGAATGATTAATGAAAATAAAGACTTGAAATGATACCTGTAAATAATTACAAAGTTATAATATACATACACACTTACATATGATAAATGTAAAGAGAATTTAAGGAATATTATATTCTATTAATTGAATTTGTCCCTCCTTATATTAGATTAATGCTAGTGATTCTCTTCCTTTTTATCAATCAGAGTCATTGTCAGATACAGAATCCTTTATGCTATCAGAATCGGAATTACTGTATTTTGGGTAATTATCTAGTTTGTCATTGTTTTGTTCTTCTTCAGCCACTGCCAGCATTTTAGTAGGAGTTGTATCATCGTCATCATCATCATCGAACTTTTTATGCTTAGAGGCCACAGTTTCTTGAGTAGGACGTTGTGAAACACTCGATGATCTTCTTTGTCTGAATACAGGTTGAGACTCTCTTTCGGTTCCAGGCTTTATTAAAGTACCTTCAATTGAAATGACTCTACCGGCAGTATGAATAGACTTCACAGTGAACTTCAACTTTCCTTCAATTTTAGTTTCATTTTCATCTATCCAGTAACCAAATGATTTAAATTTCGAGGAATCGTCAGTAAACTCATCGACTTGACTAGGAATAAATTGCCAATCATGAGGAATACCATATTTCTTGATAGAAGCATTAAAAGCGTCATGGATCAACAAACCAATATGAGAGGCTGATTGCATATAACAATATCCTTCAATAATATCGCCAATTTGTGGCTTCCATATTAATAAATCAACTGTAATCCATAAGAATGTAAATGGTGATGATGAAGCTAATTTGGCAATGGTAACACCCTTGTCAGCTCCACTAGCGGAGACATTTTCATTAAAGATATTTATATTTGAATATCCTATCACAACACCTTGAGCTTGTGGAAAATAGGTCATTATCAATGGATCTAAATGCTGAATCTTTATACCATTTACTGGATTCTTTATGTGACATGGTGCAAGAGAGATATACATTTCAGTCGTACAAGTATGGAAGCATTCTGAAATACCATCACTATTTACAGGATTATTGCTTTTAGGAATGATTCTTCTTTTAACTTGACTTCTAACTTCGGTCGACATCTCTTTATTTTATTATTTTATTATTCGCTTTGTAGATGAATATTTAAAAGTTTTTTTTTTTTTTTCTTTTAATCTCATCGCAGTTTTCGTAGAGAAATTTAGCACACATTTTTGAGATGTAGAGATATCAAAATGTAGGTATCCACTGCAGCGAATTTTATTTCCTTCATTATATCATTTTTTTATGTATCCTTCCGTTTAACTTATGTCAATTTAATCTGTTAAATTTCATTATTAATCACCTTAAAATTCAATGTTTAACAATGCTCTTTAGAATTTACTCTTTAGAATTTACAATAGATTGAATTACTGCGAAAAAAAAAAAAAAATTGACACTATTACAAGGATTAACTTCTATATATATTTACAACTATTAAGACAAATGCAATGTAAAACGTATTTAATAATACAGAAAGTCATTAGGGCATTAGAGAATTTTACGTTTTATCTTTGATAATTGACTGTTTGAAGGTGTTTGACTTGGAAAATTAATACCATCGAGTGATTGCAGTTGGAGTTGAGTCTTAAACGATAAACTTTCCTCTTTCTTTAATTGTTGATCTTTCTTTCTAAAACCAGGTTTATTGACTGGAGTTTTAAACACAGCAAAGTTTTTCAATATTTTTGCGGAGTATTTTGCTGGAGCATCTTCAGCTTCTGTGTATTCTGGAACACCAGTAAATCTAACTTTTTTCATAATTGTATTTAGGTCAGATATGTTAGATGAAGATTCCGAAGCAGTAGCTTTAGCAGAAAAAGTACTCGACCTGTTTGAGTCTATTGAAAGTTGCATCATTTCACCATTAAGTTTAGTATTCATTTTTGTCACTTGATCTCTAGAACTCTTTTTCTTTGGACGAGGTTTACTTTCTGAGTTGAATGGACTAACAGAAGAATTTTGTTCATTATTACGTCCATGATCATTGCTATTATTTTCCACTAATTTTAATAATTCTTTATCTTCTAATACACCAGGATCGTTCACATGCTCTGAGTATCTCTTCAAATTAACGGATGACGGGGAATTAGGGTCAAAAACAACTGAAGATAAAATTTCCTTTTCCTGTGTCATGAGTGTCCCTGATCTGGCAGCTTGTCTCAAATGCAATTGTAATCGCTGATTAGCCGTCAAAGGTTTAGAAGTATGTAATTCGTCTTTTTGAGGCTTTTGCTGTGGAATTGGCTGTGGAATTGGCTGTTGAGTGGGCTGTTGGGTCTTTTTTACGCTTGGTGATGGTGATAAGTTTGATTTATTTGGCGACTTTTGACTTTGTGATGGCAGTCTTCTAATAGAACCACTAGGAGAGCGAATATTGTTCTTCAATGCTGCAGCCGCTCCAGATGCAGCAGCAGTTGGTGAATTTTCTGGAATAGAATGAGGTTGTGAATTAGATCTTCTCCTTCCACCAGATGTGGTTTCATTGCCATAATTCAATTTTGAATTAGAATTCGTGTTATCTATTGGGGAATTGGAATTTAGTATTAACATTGAATTTGGTCTTGACAGTCTAGGTGATAGATCCATAGACTTATTATTTGGGATAAGTAAAGAATTACGATTAGAATTAGGAATTTGTCTTCCAGCAGCATTAGAGCTATTATCACTGGAGACCGAAGACGATCTCGAAGGACGATTAAATACTGATCGATCATTTGAGTTTTTCTTCTTTACATTCTTGGTAGCTGCATCATCAATGGAAGGGAACTTTTCAGATTTAGACTGAGAGTCTTTGATCTCTTCAGCTTCATTCTGTTTAATTATTGATTCATAAAAATCATTTAAAAACTCTGTAGGTACATCATACATTTTTCTAAATTTCAATTCAGCGGTTATCCAATTATAACCCAATTCTTCCAACTTATTTACAGCATTTTCAATTGAAGCACAGCCTTGACTGATGAAATTATTAAAATCTAAGACAGTTTTTGAATTACAATCATACTTTGCATTTTGTCTCATAAATCTGGTTAAAGTAGCAATTAAGGTACCGTTCTTTTTACTTCCATTATATAACTCATCTATCGAATTTAGGATCTGGAGTTTAAAATAGTTACCATTAGTACATTGTTGTAATAACTTTTGATCATATAAATGTTGATAATTTGATAAATATACTTTTCTCCCAAATCTTCTCTGAATGATATACAAATCATTCAATCTTAAAGTTATTGCCATCAATTTATGTAAAGTCATTTTCCAATTAATAAAGGTTGTCAAATATTTATCTTGAGACAATTTAGGCTGACTTTTAATCTTTTTAAATTTATTAATTATATCAATTAAATGGGTTAAGCTTTCTTTTAATTTAGTTGTTATAAGAAATAAGGCTTTAAAATCCATGTCAATCATGGTAGCTTCCATTGAGTTGACATTTTGAGATGACTTTTCATCAGGAATGTCGAAGAAAAAACTATCAATCAAATTAGTATCAATATCATTATCATCCTTAAAAATGTCTTGAGATAAAATATTGTCAATGTCGACCAATAATTGATCAGAACCGGCTCCCTTTTCTAACTTGGCCTGATGCAAACGTTTTTCGTAACCATTTAAACAGTTTTGACATAATCCTTCAAGTAGTTTTAAACATTTATAACTAACACTATTTGGAGGTAATTCCTGTAATAATTTTACTGGAGTATCATTGGCATCGTAAGGAATATGTGTTACCATTGGTGATATAGTTACAGGAATAAATTTAAACAATTTATAAGTTGAAATAAGTTCCAATTTCCCACCAAATCCCCCTTCATTGATGGAAAATGTATTACCAAATATTAAGGTAATATAATGACATAAAGGTAACCTCGATTTATCGGGGGATTCTGCAACTTTCTTTAGCTGAGGTATCACCTTATTCAACTTGTAGATTGAGTACTTATACTGAATTATTTTGGCATCAATGGATGTTATAGACCCAGTTGAGTCATCCTTGGTCGGTAATTGTGACATCCTACTTCAATGGAAGACTCAGATAATAGTTCTATTTTCACGACGATAATTTATCGCTTGAGATTCTTCTTTGCGCGCGAAAATAAACATTAGAGAGGATACATAACATTTGACCGTTTATTGTTGTTTTCATTAAGCAAAACATCGTGAAAATAAGGAATTCTTTAAAAGGAAAGGACTTTCAATATTTATCAGGAGATTTAGTAAATCTTGAATTTTTGGAGTGAGTTAATTATTTTTACATATATTTAATATTTTACAAACGCGGTTCATCAAGTCAAGGGTATAATGTCTACCTTGCAAGATAGGACAACAGCTATATTAACGGAGCATTTCGGATACCCCCCGTTGGCAGTGATTGATGATATAATAAATGCTGTGAATCATATACTATATAAATGCACCCAAGCGATGGAGACGTATTTAACAGAAAGACAACATGAGAGAATTAATGACTTAAAGGGTAAAGATTCCGATATGATGATAAATAATACTCAGGAGACAGATCTATGGCTTAAATTACCTAAAGATGAAATAAGTATGGGTACTGCTAAATTAGAGACATTATTGGAGAGTCAAGTGGATCAAAATTTTGATAAATTTGAATTATATGCATTGAGAAATATTTTCACCATCCCATCAGAATTAGTAGAAGAAGGATGGATTAAACTTAAACATCACGAAGGAATAGACTATTCAAAGTATAATGACAAAAGTAATGATGATTCCGAGCTAAAACGACTTATTAAGGATATTGAGTTAGAATTAAAATTAAGAAAAATATTAAAGCTCCAGATTGAAAAGGGGACACGGATTGTTACCATATTGAACCAATACAAGACAAGTTTGGAATTTTTAAGTAGCAATGATAAAGGGAAATTGTCACCAGAAGTTAAAAAATCAATTAGAGATCTATTGCCCATAGAAGATAATTTATTCTTCCTTTTGAATCAAATTGATCATTTAATAAACCAAGTAAATAAATTGCATACTAAATTTGAAACTAAAGGATTCAAAACTATAAAATTTAAACCAAGTTTAAGAGACTATTATATACAAGGTAAATCTTTCAAACTATTGGAGAATATTGGTATTTTGGAACAAGATGATTATGGCGAGAATCTTAATGAAAATTTGATGATACCTCATAGTGATATATCAACTCAAGATATATCGAACTTAAAGTCGGTGAACCAGTAAGAATTCCTGTCCCTTTGTATAATAAAATGTATAGAATGTAAACTATCTACTATACCAATATATGGCAATGCACACGACCATATATCATTACGCTCGTTTTTTTTTTCATCCTTATCCAATAAAAAATAAGGTAAACTAAGACGATGGCAGGGACATTAAGACCAGATGCTGAATTCCAGAGATTCAACAGGGCTAAAGAGAATGTCGGAAATTATTTTAGATTTAAACCAAGATCTATAGTGTTCAACGTGATTTTCATGGGATTAGTTCCAGCAGGAATAACTTATTTCAATTATTACAACGATGGTCAAATTAATTTCTTCAGAAAGTTTAGAAAAGAGCCGATTTTAAATAAGGAATATGTTCCTAGAGACAAAGATTTATGAATGAACACAAGAACATGTGTATAGTATACAGTATATTAATATAAATTATAGTCATACATTTTTTTAAAAAAAAAATTGAACTAGACTTTAACTAATACTTCTATATTCATATGTGGATGAGTAGATATAAAATCAAAGTTAAAGAATATTACTTTTTTAAGTCTCTAGTCTTTGGTTATTGTTCTAAATGTTCATGAGTCAGGCTCAACTGAAAATTCACAATTCCTGATTGCATGCTTTTTAAAGGTTTATTATTTGTAACCTTTGTATTTTCAATGAAGCTCATTGATTCCGGTTTTCTTAGTGTTGGCCGTTCTTTGGAATTAGATTTTTCCTTTCCTGAAGAAGATACATTACTTGATGGTTGGGATTGATCTTCATATACAAAGGAAAATTGATCAGATGCTACTGAAAATGCACCAGAACAATCTTTTAAGGAAAAAGACGGAGAATTCCTCGTTTTGGCTGAACTTGGTTGAAATTGAGGATATGAATTATTAGAATTATGATATCCATTAAAACTATTGGATTTCTTCAATTTCTTTGGAACCATAGAAGATAATTTATTTTTTGTAACTTTTTTTGAATCGGACTTTTTCTTTGAAGGTACTACAATATCAGTGAAAGGATCATCCTTCAAAAGATCCTCTAACTTGATAGAATCCATCGTCTCTGTACTATTATCATCATTAATATCATTTAAAATATCACTTGTCTCATTATCATTATCATTATTATCATTAATAAAAGAAAATATTTCTTCTGGTGTCAAACTTTCCACTGATTCTGATGAATTTATTTTCGGTAAAGAATTCATCTTTTTCACCTTCTTGGGTGTTGAGAATGTAGAAGATTGATCGATTGGCTCTGTCAATGGATAGTTTCCATTGAATGTGGAATTCAGCACATTCATCAGTGGATTGACATATTCCGATAAATGTGATGATCCCGGCACAGAATTAGGATTGAATGATGAAGACTTATTGACAAGTGATTCAGATGTTATATTACTACTTCCATTAGAATCAAAGCTCATATGATTCTGGGAACCATTTTGTCCATAATTATTGTCTGTGGAAGGAATAAACTGACCAGATGTTGTAGGTAATGGAGACATTTGCGGTACTTGTGGCAAAGGCATAGTAGCAGGATGAATGGGTTGAGATAATGCTGATAATTGTTGAGGAGGTGCCGCCGTATTCATTGGAGATGTTTGAGGAAATTGATACATTCCCGTCTGAGGCCCTTGTTGGACTTGAGTTGTCAGAGGTTGTGGTAAGGGTTGATGTTGAGAATGCTGTCTAGGAATTTGAGGAGTAACGTTATTTAATTGGGATGAATGATTGTCAAAGTAAGTAGAATTATGTTCTTTTTGATCATGATATTGAAATGTTGGGTTAAGTGGAAATACATTATTATTTGGAGTTTGTAGTGTTGGAGGCATAGGAGCATTCATAGTTGAATTATTAGTATCTTCCAAATGTACACCCAAACCAACTAAACCATTAGAATCTTGAGCAACATTATTATTTCTACCATTGGCCTTTGAAGGAGTTTCTGGTGAGTAATAACTTAACGGAGAAGAATTGTAATTACTTGAATTTTGGTTAGGGGTAACTGGAATTGAAGTTTTTGGAGTTGATAGCGGCATTGGTTTATTCTTTGGAAATGCAGAAGATGTATCAGAAGTTGGACTCTGTAGAAGAAACCCATTCATTCTATTGATATTATTGGACATATCAACCTCAGATTGATTATATCCATTAAAGTATTGATTAAAAGACATTATGATGGAAAAAAGAACTGGATATTAGCGATAAGAAATAAGTGGATTTATTTTCAGAAAATATTTGAGCCAAAGAATGGTTGAGCTACTGAAAATATGAGCGAATGTTGACTATGTATATACCCGACTCTTTTACAACTATTAGACGTTGTGGATAATAAGTAATGTCTTTTTTTCTTTCAATCTATCTATGAATTTTTTCCTAAAATTCAGTCACTTTTTAAGACAATGTTGCGAATGGCTTGTATCAGGATTTTGTGTAACTTTACCCTTTAACCAGCAATCAGTAACAATAGCGAAGACAGATTTTAATAAAATATACTTCTGGATTAAAACTAAAGCCAGAAAGAATATTCTACCAATCAAATTCTACAACAAATTTAGAGATTAGCCCCCTTATTTAGTGTGAATTATAGTGTTTGCTATGTGAAAATTTCAGAGTATTCTGAGGAGATAAGTCGTGTGTATTAACCAATGAGCGGAAAAGGAGAGAAAAAAGGTGGTTTTTTATCGGCTTTTGAATTGGAGGGCTGCAAGTGAGATTATGAGAAAATAGTGGAGACTTAGAGGCGGGGGAAAAGGGATAGTGGGTAATCACACTAACTAATATGAATATGAGTGGGATTTTTTTCCCTTTTTTCTTTTGTAGTCTCTGATCACAGTAGGATATCTCTAAAAGGCTTAATTAAAAACTAGTATATAGACCATCAAACTCATTACCTGAATAGGTGCAAATTAGTGGCAGCTGGCTATCAATGCAATCAGCGCGGAGCCTTGATAGAAAGAGTTGATCAAAACCGATCATTTAAAGTATTTTCCATAAACGGAGATAATTTACTCTCATAGTTACTTCTATGCATATTGTAATGGAAATATATTTAGACAGAACTAAGGACTTATTGAACACATGATTAGAAGCAATAGTATTTTAGGTGACACACGACCTATTAATTTCCCCGTACTGTCTCCTCATAGATAAGAACGGCGGAGGTGAGCAGGAGGACATTTAGTGAAGGCAACAATTGGCTTCCCTAAAATTTAAGGCATTTATATATAATAAATGCACATTATTTATATATAGTTAAAGAAGATATAAAAGTAATAGATAAACTCTTTTTTTTTCCTTCTTTTTTTTTTTTTTTTTTAGTTATAAACCTTCAAAGGCTGTAAAAAAAATTTGACAATTGGTTAATTGAACTAAAATTGTTCTACCGAGAGGGAAAAAAAATTAAATGAGAACCCCTTAAATTAGAAATTAAATTGAACATTAATTTTTACAACAAGAAATAAAAAAAAAAAAAAACTTATCATTGACTGTCTTGAAGAGATTATAATCAACTGATTCAATCATTTAAAAGAAAAGTAGCAAAGATCGTTGAAGAAGGCTACGTTAGAAGTTAAAAGGGTCGAAAATATTTCCTTAATTCTGGTAGTTTGAAAACAGCAACTGGGTAACCCTTGGAAATTAATTTATTAAAAAAAAGAAAAGATTGATTTAATTTAGTTCCACCATGTCTTTAATTTCCAATAGAAAGAGACCTAGAGGTTTCAGTGAATCAAACTATAATAATCAAAATGAAAGCAGTTCTTCCAATAGTTCAGAATCATCTTATAATGATAACAGCCTTAAAATGAATTATAATACCAATAACAGTGACACAACCATAAGTACCAATGATTCGAATGTTCCAAAGACTTTCAAATCCAAGAAATCTATAAGCCTCAACAATGACTATCTTTTAGAAAACCAAAATACGGTATTTGAAGAAACTGATGAATCCACAGAGGAGAACATGAATGAATCTGACGATTTAATAGTTCTTGAAGAACGTAACATAAATAATTATCGAGTTAGACCGAAAAGAAATAATTCTGATAGCATATTATTTTTAGACGACGATTCGTTTAATGCCTTTAATTTATTGAACGTTAATAATAATATTAATGATTTGATCCATAATAAAAAGCAAAGAACTAATTCTTTACCTCAATTACCTCAAGTTAAATGTTCATATAATAAAATCCCCAATAATTATATCTCCAATCAACAGAAGTTAGGTAATGTGAAGACTAGTGTGGTTCCCTTTAGTTCTGATAGTCCACCATGTGTGGATAAAGATGGTCACTACATCATTGAATTAAATTCTACATTTGCAAATAGGTTTGTTATTACTAAAATCCTTGGACAAGGTACTTTTGGTAAAGTTGTTGAATGTTATGATAAATTGAATAGAGAAAATGTCGCTGTTAAAATCATCCGTAATATTCCCAAATATCGTGATGCAGCAAAAATTGAATTAAGAATTTTATCGACAATTAAAAAGTTTGATAATGAAAATTTAAATCATTGTCTTCATTTACGAGAATGCTTTGACTATAGAGGTCATATATGTATTGTTACTGATTTATTAAGAATATCTTTGTATGATTTCTTGGAGCAAAACAGATTTATACCATTTCCAGGAAGCCATATTCAAGCTTTTTCGAGACAATTGATTAGATCGGTGGCATTTTTACATGATTTAAATTTAATTCATACTGATTTAAAACCAGAAAATATATTATTATATGATGATAGTTATTATAAAAAGAATTTAATGAGTAAGACATTAATTTCATCATATCTTAACTTATCCAATATGAATGATTATAGCAAAGCACCAAAATATTCCAAAGTATTGAAGAACCCTTCAATTCAAATAATCGATTTCGGAAGTGCTATATTCAATGATGAATATCATTCATCAATTGTCAGTACTAGACATTATAGGGCACCCGAAATAGTTTTAGGTATTGGCTGGTCATTTCCTTGTGATATGTGGTCAGTTGGATGTATTTTGGTTGAATTAATCATTGGGGAACCATTATTTAAAACCCATGATAATTTAGAGCATTTGGCAATGATTGAAAGGTTTGTGGGATCAAAAATGGATAAACATTTAGTTAAGAAATCCAAAAAATCAGAGAATGAATGTGGATTAAAGTATTTTACTGATGAATACATGGAAATTGATCAAGATGATGGGGGGTCAGATATTATTGTTAACGATGAGTTGACTAGAGATAACTCATTATCATTAATATTCCCTAGTAGTTCTACACCAGCACAATTTGTCAATAATGTTAATCAATTATCAAGAATTGATTTATTTTTATCATCAAAGATTGGGCTTAAGATCAATTTTGATTATTCATTAAATTATAATTACAATTTGAATAAGCATTTGATTAATTTCGGTAATTTTACTTTTTGGTGGTTCTTTATTGATTTATTAAAGAACTTATTTATATTGGATCCTGCTAATAGATTTACTGCTCAAGATGCTATGAATCATCCTTGGTTCAATTTAGGTATTGAAGATGAAGGTACAGTAGCTTAGGGTGCGACATTTTTGTTGATGCGGTATAGCAATGGTTACGTTGACCCAGGTATAATATAGGAAAAGGGGGAATTAAGAGATTTGGATTATTAAAGCGGGATTTTTTTTTTAAAAGGACATAAAGGAAATTTTATCAATAAGTGGTAAAATAGGGTAGAGAGATTATACTCACGAGTTATGATTACAATTAATGTAAAATAGGGTACTGGAAACAATTATAACAAATTAACTATATAAAGTAATTTTTATTATTATTATTATTTTATATATATTTATATATGAGATTAAGTATATAATGATTGTAAGTTACAATAATAATTTGTTCTTCGAAGGTTAAATATAATACCATGCAGGTATTTTCTTAACTGCATAATGACATGAAGAATCCTGCAACTAATTAATGCCTCTATTGGACTTTTGTGTAACTTTGATCAGAGGCGGGCCTAGACTTTTGCTCTACACGATATTTATTTTTATTTAAAAATATAGCGGTTTATGGAAATACATTATGAACCACTGGGTAAATCAAGTTTTATATCTGTCTTAAACACAACACCATTTTTTTTGTGGCTGTAATAGAATAAGTGATCTATTCCAAACTTCATCTAATGGTATTCTTCTCTTGATACCTTAGACCCTTATGTATGTTATATATATATATTCACGGCATTTCCTGCGTGTCTAGATTCGCACATCGATGGTCTATCAGGTTCTATCTCCGAACTGTCTTCACTCCTATTTGCTATAATTTTTTTTTACAACTAACTACCCATTTTCATTTTATCCCTCGATCAACTTAACTTAACCTAACTTAACACTTTCGTGTACTCAGCCTGGTTAAGTAAGGTATTTTGGTAAATAGCGTAGTTGCCCAATTCCTCTTTCTCTACCCTTTATGTGAGCGATGGAACAAACCTATTACCCGATTGGGAATTAAGTTGTGCACAGGGAATCTAACCAGACTGTTTATTGACACATTTATCGCACTTTCCACCTGAAATCCTCAAGGAGCCAAAAAAAAAAATTTTTCTTTTATAGATCTCTTTTTCTTAAGTGATACACAGTCGTTCATTTTTCCTACTACAAGGTCACATAATACACTCCTTTACCTAACTTACAGTCATTCATTAAACTATTATGAAGTTAAGTAGTGTCTTGTTATTAAACTTACCTTTGATCTTGGCCGCTCCTTATGCCAAAGATCACCAACATCAACATCAACATTTGAACAAAAGAGATGTTGTAACTACTTTTGTCTATGTTGATATTGATGGTAACACCGTTGAGGCTCCAGCTACTGCTACCGAAGAAACCAGTAGTTCTACCTCATCTCCAACTTCCACCCAAGCTGCTACCACTACTGATTCCGACGAAGAATCTGATGATGAATCTACTAGTACTCAATCATCCTCTGGTTCTAGTTCTACTGGCTCCAGTGATTCCGGATTAAGTGGTATTTTCGGTGATTTGAAAGCTTTCGTTGACCCATCTTCTTCTTTCGAAGATGGTACCGTCAAATGTTCTGATTTCCCTAAGGGTAATGGTGTTATTGCTCTTGATTGGGTTTCAGGTATTGATGGTGGTTGGTCATCCATTATGGACATGGATGGTGAAACTTCTTCTGAATGTAAAGATGGTTTCTACTGTTCTTATGCTTGTCAAGCTGGTATGTCTAAAACCCAATGGCCATCCAAACAACCTTCCAACGGTATTTCTGTTGGTGGTTTACTTTGTAAGGATGGTTACTTATACAAATCCAACAAGGATAAGGATCACTTGTGTGAATGGGGTTCTCCAAATGTGAATTTTGTATCTAACATTGATAAAGAAATTTCTATCTGTAGAACTGATTATCCTGGTTCTGAAAGTATGGTTGTTCCAACTGTTTTATCTTCCAACTCCAAGGCTCCTGTTTCTGTTGTTAACTCTGATAGTTACTACACTTGGCAAGGGGGTAAAACCTCAACTCAGTATTATGTCAATGATGCTGGTGTTTCTGTTAAAGATGGTTGTATTTGGGGTACTGAAGGTTCTGGTGTCGGTAACTGGGCTCCAGTTGTTTTAGGTGCTGGTACTACTAATGGTAAGACTTACTTATCATTAATTCCAAACCCAAACAACAAAAAACAACCAAACTACAATGTTAAGATTGAAGGAGATGATGGTGCTAGTGTTAACGGTGACTGTAAGTATGAAAATGGTCAATACAATGGTCACGGTTCTGATGGTTGTACTGTCACCTTAAGCTCAGGTAATGCTAAATTTGTTTTCTATTAGATTTTACCTCCAGTTCCTTCTTATATTCTTTCTTTTTGTAATTATACCTTTGTTTTCTGATACCTTTTTAAATATTTTCTTTACCAGGTCGGTTGAATATATATGTTTTTAAACTTATTTAAACTTATCTAAACTATAGACAATTCTCTATATTATCCAAATGCTATTTTATTACAATAATTCACTATAAGTTCATTGTTGGTCTTGAATAAATTAAATAAGTTCCCTAAGTTATCATCAGGGGTGGGTTGAAATGAATTTTGAATATACAAATAAACAGTCTTCACTCGTAGTTTTTTGGATAAATATCTGATTATCATGGATACATTTTGTTTGGAAGAAACTTTTACAACTGTTGGTGTTATTGCCTCAATTGATCCAATTGGCTTAAACCGAACCATTATCTTTTCTTCCTTTTGAGATGTGTTTATCTTATCAATAGCAGAGGATCTTTCCAGCACGATTGAAGCCGATAATGGAATCTTCTCCATTACTTTAACATTAAGAATCTTCTCATTAAAATCATTATTACCATTACCATTATCATTACCGTTACCATTGTCATCACTATTATTACTATCGTTACCATTGTCATGACCATTATCACTATTGTTACCATTATCATTACCACCATCATTACCACCACCACTACTAATACTACCACTACTACTACTACTACTACTACTACTATTAGCTATACCACCACCACCTCTTCTACTACTACCCCCTAAAATTGAACGTTCTTCTTGACGAGTGTCCCCAATGACTTCTTGTGACTCATCACTTTCACCTCGTGTCAAACCTAATGTCATTAAATAGAACTGTAAAAGTCATAACACCGCGCACTACTTATTATTCTATATTGGAGATATTTCACTCTAAATTATTTAGGGAGCCTCTTTGTTTGCTTTAATAGGTCATTTATCTCCATTATCTATAGCTTTAAAAAGATGTCAGAATCAGAACATAACTTTTCGGACTCTAGTGAATCGACTATTGAAAACATGCCATTTAGTTCCATAGTTCAAATATTGAAGTCAGCGGCAAAAGAAACCATTGAGTCCAAGGATTATTTGAGTTATAGTACTATAATTGATGTTTATATGGGAGAGCCAGAGAAATATAGTAATTCTGAGAGAGATGATTTGCTTAAGACTTTATTGAATATATTGCAAGAAAATAAAGAATTAACTTATGAAATTGGTTGGGATTTACCTAGTGTTTTACTTAATTATGTCTCTCTGGACCTAGATTTTTCATTACCTTTAAAGAATATTCCAAATGTTTATAATGTAATGAAAAATTTTGAGTGTTTGGCACTAAACGGTAATCATAAGGAATTGATCCTTAAAGCTTGTGAATTATTAAGTGCTCTTAAATTTGATGCTTCTAAACCAAGAATTGAAATGGTTGCTAATGAGAAAGCTTTTGATATTAAAATCCACTTATTACTTGAATTGATTCAAAATAATTTGAAAAACATTAAAACTTTGTACCCATCAAGATTTTTGTCAATGTGCATTACATCTTATATTAATATGATATATATTAATTTTGTTCGAAATTCCAATTTTACTGATGCTATGTTTGTTATGAGAAGGATATATATGTTCAGCAGAACCTATACATCATTACATCCTTCATTGCCTGATGATGTTGACAAGGAGGATGAGTCAATCAAACAAATTATTGCAGACGAGGAGCACTTACAACGGAAATTATTAACAGCATTTTTGACCAATGCTAGTGATTTGCTAAGTAGACATGTGTCACTTCCCTTTTCATTGCATCTTTTTTCGTCGTTTTCCAATAAACCTATTGACTTCGATGATGAATATTCGTTAACGGTGTATGATAGGTTAGTGGAATTAACTTTGTCTTTTGATGTAAACTTAACTAAAGGATTTCAGGATATGGTGACTTCGAGTCATATGCTTTTCCATAGATTTGATTATGCTAATGGTCAAGAGGATAATTTAGTAGGAGATATTTTTGAAAGTGTTATAATAGACTATCAACAAAATATTTTTACTTCACTTCTTAGCTCAGAAGGGGAAATCACTGATTCCAAATTGGGGTATTTAGCTTTTCACTGCTATTATATTTATAAGGGTGGAAATGATTTGAGCAAAATTAGAATTACATTTAATGATGCCTTGGTATTGACTCTTCGGTTATTAATTCCAGGAATGGTTCAAAACTCTTTTTTCCATAGAACATGTCAAGATATTGCCATATACTGGTCTTGGTTTGCAATCCAAAAATCCTTATCAGAAGGTAAGAAATTGGAGTTAGAATTGAGTACTATTCCAAAAGTACTCTTGACAATTTATTTTCAAATTTTGTTATTCATCTGCACTTCGAATCCCAGTCATGTATACAAAGATTTTAGGTTCTGCACCTTAACCTTGTTAACTAGAGTTTTAACATTGTCACCAGAGCAAATTTCTTATGACTTCATCAAAGATTGCTTATTTAACTGTCCGCTTATAAATGTGAAGGCAGCTTTGATTGGAGTTTTTAAGGAATTGTTAACAAAAGATAAAGTGAATGAAGATGAAATTTCTGATCAATTAAATTCAGTCAATATTTCTTCTAAAGATACAGGTAAGCCTGCATTACCTAAACGTGATGCGAGAAAGTCAGTAAAGTTTTTAACTTTAACCGATTCAAGATTTGACGATATCATTGATTTAATCGGTAAATCCATTGATGATTGTTTTGTAAAAGTTGACTCTCTTGAAAATTCAGAAACGGAAACCGAAACAGAAAGCGATGTTCAGTTTAGAATTAACACAAATCAAGTATCGACCTTATCAGCTTATTTGAACTTATTAGTCGTGATTAAAAAGAATGATGTTGTTATTTCCCATAAAGACAAATTAGATGAAATCGTATCTAAAGCAGAAGTAATATTTTCAAAATGTAAAAAGCAATTCAATAAGTCGAAATCCGTGGAGCTTAACATTTTAGAGATGTTGTTGTTAACTGTGGATAGGATAAAATCATGAGGCAAGAAGTATACGGTTCACTCTTAAATATATTATATATTGATCTGTTAAAAATAAACATAAAAATAAAATAAAAATAAAAAAAAAAAAAAATAAAAAAAAAAAT